>JALLOT010003518.1:0-11168 GCA_036939595.1 Thalassiosira livingstoniorum | reverse complement strand
GAATTTTGATTTAACTCCTAGTACAGGCTGAGAAAACGCTGCCTCAATTTTCAAAACCCCCTCCCTGTGGCAAACGGACAGTACTTGCTGCGACAGTTCGCAATGGCGTGAAATGAACGGGGACACAATGTCGGTCGCAAGTCGCAATCAGAATCTTTACCCCAAAATCAATTCCATGGTAGATGGTGGAGGACGGTGGCTACAATTAATTTTGTATCCCAGCTCCCAGTTTGACATTGTCCCATTGCGGCGTAGATCTTGGCCATCCATCGGACAACAGCGGCACCAATGCAAATGCAAGGCTGACTTCATCCGTCCTCAAGTAGACTCAAATCATTTTTGTACTCTCATGCACACAGATTAAAATCAGTGGATCAGACTGCACCTTTACCTACTACCTACTACACGAAGCACAGAGCACCCACCCCTGAATCTCCACCAAAGGAACCGAATCATGAAGCATGCATTGCCAACACTGTAGTGCACTCAGACTTGAGAATCCCGTCAATGTTAATCTCTATATCCATAATTCCAGTGCTGATTTTGGGGATAATTCAAGAAAAAAGGGATGGAGCAAAGCTGTGGGAGTTAATTCCGAAGAAATGTCATAAGACACAAAGATAGTTTAGCAAGCAAACTGCAAAAATCCATGAAAACGAAAGGGTTCGATTCAATTCACTCAGTGAGATAGACTTGGCATCTTTCTTGCATTATTGAACTGCGCGGCACAATCCTTTCTTCTACTTCAATTTTCCTTTTTGTACGTGGACCGGTCAATATTGATGCGATTCTTACGATAAAAAAGAATACAAGTGGGTTCGTGAGTGGATTTTTTTCGCAATAGAATCAGTGAACCGCTGTTTGGGAAATGGACTGCTGCCGATGTAAGTTGATGCAAATTGAATGCTACCAGTTGTCTGTGCTAATTTAAATTTTGCCCTTTTCACTGCTAAATGGCCAGGGCTGTCAGAGAGTTGTGAAAGGATTGTCGCACTTCGGGGGGCAATTGTCATGTTCACAATTTATTCTGCAGAATCAGAACAATATGGGAAGCATCGTCCAGAGCCATCATCACAGTATAATATTTTTCCACTACAATCAGCCTGATCATGGATATAATATTTGGATTGGTTATGTACACTCTATGATTCCAACGCGCACTGTGCAGTGGGAGCAACGATTCCCCGAACGTCGACTTAGCTAGTTTGATATATGAAGTATGAAAAGTCCTAAGTGGTCTAGCCGATGTCGTACTGCATGGGGGGTGGTATTCACGGCTATCGGAAATGGCAGAGATTACGGAGTTTGGCTGTGAGAATCAACAAATTAGAGAATAGTAAGATGCAAGATGCGCTGAGTTCAATCAGGTATTAGTGGTTTGACGCTATGAGGTATGTCTGCTTCGTGCATAGTGCCTACATTTTGACGTTCCTCGTTTACAACCTTGAACGACCTTCGTGATAGCTGAAGGGATGCGAAGACATGAAATACACTTTGCTACTCGAAAAAGGTACTATCATCTCGTATCGTTGTTCGGCGCTTTAAATTCAAAACAAATGCTCACTACTCATATTACAAAGACTAATTTCCAAGATATGGTGATGGCAAAAAACACGCTAAGTTCAAATTGTTTTCGTTGTTTCTCTCGATCGCTCGACCTAACTATTCTTATCCCATGGATGAAAACTCAACCTCCAAATGACTATGACTCCTTTGTCTTCATTGCAAACACGTCTACATTCTACTATACCGGCCAATCTTGGATACAGCACGATGTGCTTACACTATCTTTTAAGCACCTGTACAGCGATACTTGTCCTGGCATGCAGTTGTGTAGCATTGATTTGGGTCAAGCCAACCGTCGCCATCCCAGAGGTCGTATACAGAGTAATGATAAGTGTCACCAGTTGCATATTTAACAGCAGGCCAAAAGGTGTAGGTAGCATCATTCTCAGTCCAAACCGTTTTGAGCCAGCCCTCGTACGTCCACCAATAGCCCATAGAATACCAATTGCAATCCCATCCAAATATATTACATTTCCAATAGTGCATGGTCTGCTTGACGTTGCCGTCTTTGGCGTACACTTTTTGGTAGATATCATCCGAGGAAAGGGGCAGGCCAAAATCACCAGAAAGATTTGTCATACAAAAGCAAAAATCAATAGGAATGGGAAACCTGCATGCAAGATCCTTGAACCATTCTTCATCATACGATCCTAGCGTACGGTGCCCACCAGTGCCTAAATCTTTACCTTCGTCGCCATCCACTGTCTCAGGCCCCGACTCGGGTTCAGGCCAGTCTTTTCGATCTTCTTTCGTTTCCTTGTTCTTCTTCAAACGCTTCAGTGCCTGTTTCACACGGCCGCTTGGTTTTTTGCCGGTCATCAACTCGTAGAACTCTCCTACGTCTCCCTTTTCGCCCTTCTTGTCTTTCTTGTACTTGCTTATGGGTTCTTCTTCCTCAGTTTCTTTTTGGTCTGTGGTCACAAGGAGAATACCCGAGGCTGGCTCGAGGAATCTCACGATGGTTCCCTTTTCCGTAGTTACTTCTTCGAGTAGTGGATCATCTGCTTCATCAAACGGGACTTCGGCATCATCGTCTTCGTTGTCTTTTTCAAGAAGACGGGCATCGGTTCGAACAAAAATCCCAATTATGAGAGCTGCAATCAGCAGACGAACAAAGCTGGGTAGCATCTTGACTTGCGTCTTGGGTGAGTAATGACTTCGGATCAATTTGTATTGGAATCGGCTTGAAACGCTTCTCTTTATTGTTTGCTGTTCAAGTTTTCGTTGATTTGATTTCCAAATTATGAGCTCTCAGTTTTTGCATTTGAAACCAGAAGAAAACCGATCTGCGGGAAAAGGATCTCACATTTGATACGAGGTATGATCTAATGAGTTGATGCGACCACGACCAAAATAATTTCTTTTGGTGATCTCAGTGTCGTGTTAACAAAGAGAATACTTTTTCCGCATACTCTGCTAGCAGCTGCAATATCTAAACATACCAAGTTTCTTCGTGATTTGGCAAACAATTCACTTTCGTCATTGACAGCTGTTGGAAACATTCCTATCAACATCGGAATGCCACGACCAGAGGCATTTACATGCCTTAAACCTGCCCGTTCAACAGTCGCGTCATTAAACTGTTGATCGAACTTCTGGTCTTGACAATTCGTCAATCATAGATCGTATCAACTGAGGGTCTGCATTTATTCTGTTTTGATTTGATTTGAGGCTTTCTTTTTGGGTTCCAAGACCACGGATAAGTTGATAGCTGAACGAAAGAGAAGGGATCAGCATTCCTACCAACATCAGAATGCCATGACCAGAGGCATATCCTTTGTCTGAGATATGCCCATTCAGCAGATGCTGATCGAGCTTTATGAGCTGAGATCATTGGTATTTGGAAAGGAGCAGAGCGATAGGGACTGGACCAAGACCAATATCATTTTTATGATTTTGCGAACCAAGAAATGAATTCTCTAACATATTTTAGTTTATCATATCATTGTTCAAGGGGGGCAGTGCTCTTGTCCAATATGTAGTACACGACCAGTGCCATACTGAAATAAAAGTAATTGATATTGTAGATCCCGCAGTTGGCTTCTCATCCTGCTGAATATCAATTAACACACTACAATACTAGGTTCTACAACAATTCCTGTATTTAAACACACACTGTCCTAAAGAAATCATTCATGAATGAAATGAGAAGCAAAACTCTAGGAGGATCAAAGTATTCTGGATTATGAAAGCCTCCTGGGGTGTCACAAAGCTTATGCGTGTATTTTTGGAGTCATTTCATCCAAATCAATTAGGATAGGTTACCATTGGCAATAATGAAACCACTGTTGGCAAAGTTAACCTGATGAATTGGTCAAGTTTTGTCAAAGTTGTGTTTTTAGACTATGCAAAATATCTCTGCTTTGAGCTGTTAGTATTTTTTTGTTGTTTTTTACTTTTAGAAGCAATAATTTTGAGCAATAGACGATACAATGCACTAGAACTCTGATTGATAACAATGTGGATTAAAAATGGCAACAACAACTTCAAATCAAAGGCCACAACCCCATGCATGCATCACATCATCAAATATCTTTGGAGTATTTTTTTGTAAATTTTTTAGTCCCCTTTTTTATTCTTTCTTAAAAAAATGTTTTATGCATTGTAACATTTCTGTAAGCGTAGTCTTTGTGTAATGAACTGTTTCCATTCAATCAATATTTAGATAAAATTATTGGTAAAAAATAAATCAAAACTCAAGACCTTTGTGTAAAATTAGATAGTCAAGAATGTAATACTGTTCTTTTAAAAATTCACTGGACAACACAAGATAGTTCTGAAATGATTTGAACAGTAACTACTGGTTTGGTTTTGTGTTTTACAGTGTATCTATAGATGAATATTATTTGTATGATCTACATTAAAACCAGAGCTCAGGTCCAAATTAGAATAGCTTTGTGGAATCTTCAATTTTTTAATTTATCATTTAAAATTTGTTCTATTTAAAAGAAGTAAGCATTTTGCAGGTTAATTTGTGTGTGTTTTGTTACTACCAGAGTAGGTTGTGAAGATCAAAGTTCTGATGTGTCCCATCAATGAACAGGATTGTTCTGTTACAACCAGCAAAGCCATCAAAAAATATCTTTTGTTGTAGGACTCAGCAAATCTTAATTAGATATCACCTCTTCAAAGTCAAATTGTGTGTTTCTGTGCAGTTCAATCAAGAGACCTTGAACATTATTCCAAAATTCCATGCTGTCCTCCCTGGAAAAGGGGCGGATATTGAATCTTGTAAAATATGAGTAATTTTGAAGCTGTATGTACACTTATTGATCCTTCATTCATGCTGAAAATGAATATGGATTAGAGAAAAATTATGTTTTTTGTAAAATTTCCTTTGGTTCCTAATCAGCCACTAAATTGAAAGTGTAAAAATAAAAGGAGTAGTGCAAAACTTCCTCATGTGAACATGATAGCAAAACATACATTAACCCCTTTCCTGAGGCAAATTCTCACACTAATCTTTCAAACATCTTTGACATGATTTTTATGGTTAAAGCAAGGCTGATCTACTAATTCAAACCCAAAAACATTGGATCAGAATGCTAGTATACTGGGTAAAGGTTTTATTTTTTGTTGATTTTGGCACAGAAATAAAAATAAAGAAAAGAACTAGATTCACGATTTAAAATAACATAGCACCAATGAATAGCCACCATCATCACCATAGCATCTGCATATATAATTTTTTGATAGAAACTATTCTAGTAAAGATCATGAGTTATATTAGTAAATGGAATAAATGTTGCTTATACTAATATCCTGTTACTATTCTTCTTTTTATCTAATTATATTATCTTCAAAATTAAAATCAGCAGCATTCATCAATTAATCATATAACAGTGCAATCTCTGTTGGTGTATGGCAATTAGGCAACACTTTGTGGCAGTGAGTGAAGAAATTTCACCAAAAGCTTGGTCAGTAATCAAAATTTCCAGGAATCAGATATGTGGTGATAAATTTCATGCAAACTAGTGCAAGTTTCTGATTGCTCGAGTGTGAATAATCTATTGAAATTTTTTGTGCAAAAACAATTTGCCTTAGAAGTAATTAGCTTTTTTAAATTTGAACAAACAACTATCCATTGTAGCCTTTAAATGGATCTTTTTTGTGAAAAGAAGAAGAGAAGTTGCAGCTTCTTTTTTGAGGTTTCTTTTTAGAAAAGAACCATGTTCTGATATCTTTTTCATTGAGGATCTGTTAAAAAGATGTTGCATGGTTTCTTCTTCAGAAAGCAATATACAAGAATTCATACAGATCTTCATTTTTTTCAAAATATGAGCAAGGTGGCTGTTTTTACATAAAAGGATTCTTTCATCCACTCCACCATAATTTTTATGATGAAAAGTAAAGAGATATTAACAGGAAATAGAGTTTTATGTTGGAATAATTTTCAAGACATACAAGATCATGAGTTTAGTATTTAACACACCATGGTTGAATAAATCACACCAATAAGTCTCTCACAAAAAGCATTACAAAAATCCTGCAAAAAAGAGTTATCAATATTTTATACATTATTATATAAATAAAGGCATCCTTTTGGTGAAAGTTCTTGCTTTTGTATTAAGTAGGAATAAAATTTATACTTTGGTGGAAATGAATATCTATATTACAGTTAGGCTTATTAGACAAAATCTAGGGTATTTGCTAATATTTGAATATTTTTCCTAAAATATTGAATGCATTCATAAATTCAAAAGACTCATGATGTACTTATTAAATATGGAATTCAATATCAAAAATACTGTTGGTGGCAGATTGGTTACCACAAAAAGTAAATAGCATTACTTTTTGATTTAATAGTGATATTTGCATGCAACTTAGGTACACATGATTTAACTTCAATGTATATCTATTATTATTATCATAAAGGAAAGATCTACTCTTAAAAGAATCCAACCTAGCTGTTAACAATAAAATATTTAGTATCATACTACTTATTCATCTCAGTCTATCTACTTGGGATTATGTAGGCTTCATTTTTATGTTGGGTTGTCTTAGTGGACCAGGAAACTTCATGGGTAAATAGGTGTGGTATTTTGAATAAATTGGTTCTTGTTCACATAACATTGTAGTTAGTAGTAAATATGGAAATATTTACAAAGGTATATCACCAGTGCCACAACAAGCAATATAAAATACACAACACACATTAAAAACCTACTTTTCATGTTGTACAACTAATCATATCCTATTTGTTTTTTAGATTTTTTGTCTTAAGCCATTTGAGTGAAAAATCAATTTCATCAACAAACTTATTATCTTCGTTTTCATTTAAGTTTTTGCTTCAGTCCATAAAAGTGATCAACACACCCCCAAAGATATTTGACAACTTTATTGGAAGACAATCCTTAGCCTTAGTCTTTCTTTTAACCGTCATTGATGAATGTTGGGAATGGTTTCAACCAACCAATGTTGTCAGATAAGGACTTGTTTTTGATAAGGTCAAATCACATGGATGTGGATAGTTGACATCAAAGCCAACAGCCTTTATGTACTCCATCATCCAATGAACTTTTGTCACTAAAAGAAACCTTGAGCCACATTTTAACAAAAAGAAAAACAGAAACAGCAAGTGTTATCCCTTCTAACCCTGAAAGGTTATTTTTGAAGTAACATGTTCATTTCTTAGGTAATTTTTAAAGCAAGCATCTATTCAAAACAACCAATTATTCCATCCATAACAAAGGAAGAGAGCAGTATTTTTGGACATGATGTGTTTTATATACACTTGTCTCCTTCGTCAAATACAAATGGTGATAGTTCTCCTACAAAATTATTCCTTATCCTCTGTTTGGATGCCCTGTCTTTGCAATGAATCCATCTTCAGATGTAAAAATTGTAAAATTCATATCCCTTGACACTCTTCAATTTCATGATGTGTTAAACAAATTCATGATGGTTGATTAAAGGACATCTTTACTTTATCTATCAAAGAGAAAAGACATGCAATAGGATAGGTTGTGAAATGTGGTGTTCTGAGAGGATGTAGTGATGTAGCTACTTCTGTTTCTTGCTGTGTATTGTCTTCTTCTCAACTTATTGCTATTACAATTCATCAAGTGTTATCCAATGTAAGAAGGTTGGACAATTGATGAAGCAACATCACCCATGAATAGGTGGGTCAAATCCCCAGGCCCTAATAAGTGTAATTCTATTGTTCTTGATTTTAGGTAAAAAACTCCACTTTATTGATCACCATCTTTGTTCTGTCTGCTTTTGAGCAACTCAAAGGTTGGCCACTTGAGAATTCAAATGGCAAGAGCTGGCAGGTGGCCCTCTGCAACTTTTTTGAGAAGAGCAACAATGCATTGATGCACCTTCACTAGAAACGCAAGGATGACTCTGAGGTTGTGGAGTTTTTGGAGAAAAAAAGAGAGAAACTTGAGAGTAGGAAGGCTCTTGCATTTGATAGTGCTGGTGGTATTCTTGGTGCACAGATTCAAAAGAAACAGGAGGAAGTCTTTTGTGATCTGTGGATAGATTGGCTGGTCTTTAACCAGTTGCCACATGAGACAATGCAGTCCATAGAGTTCATTGCCCTGGTTAAGTTTTTTGACCAATTTCTTTCCCCTATTGCGAAGGACAAATTTGACAAGTATGTTGATCAGAAATTCAATGATGTGAGTCACACTTTCAGTTTCATCTTGTATTGTAATGTTGTTTTCAAAATGGTACCTCACATCTTTTGTTATATCAGATATGTCTGGGTATCAAAAGGCTAGTGTCAAAGTACAAATGCCCATTCAAAGAAGTCCCTTGCATTGCACACTGCCAGGACATGTGGACAACTGTTAAGGGTGACAGTGCAGTCAGTAACTCCATGAGGATTATTCATGATGACTTTGATCCACTCTCAGTTGCCTTGTGCCTCCTCAAGAATAACATTAGCCATGGGACATCTGCAGTGGCAAATCAGCTTGAGGACAAGTGTGCCGTGAGATTCAGCTTCTCCCTGAAAGCTGATGCCAGACACTCAGCCAGTGACACTGCTTCTCCCACAATGAAAGTTGCGGAATTGCTTGGTGCAAAGAAACACAAGTGTGAAATTGTAATCTTGTAGTTGGCTATGGCCTTGGTGCACGGGAGAACACCATGACACACAAGACAGTGCTGAAGGATGGAACTGTTAAGAAGATCCGCAAAATTGTTACTCTGGGTGGTGCTTTTACTAAGGGGTCACAGCTTTTGAAGTGCCTCAAGGCAGTTGTTAACTTCTTTGAAAACTCTGGGAAATGAAATGAAGACATGATGTCTATTTTGTTGTCTTTTGACATGCCAACCATTGTGCTTGAGAATCCTGGAGAGACTAGGGTGTCTGGCCTAGTGATATTGATTGATCCCTGTATGGCAATGCATTTTGCATTGACAAAATTTGACAAGCAGGGTTGATATCCATCATTTTGTATTGTTTGGCAACATCCAATCTTTGATTCTGTATGGAAGGTATAGATTTTAGTTCTTTCTGACTGTCTATTTTTGCTATGCACTAAACCTGCTCTTGTACTCTCTCCACAGTCAATTCAGGAGATCAAAACAATACTATGGGGGTAGCAAAGTGCTCGCTTACCTCTGCATGATCAGACAGTGTCTGTAATATCTCATTAAAGCCTGTTTATTGTAAATTGATGCACACTTTCTTGTCTGTTGATGAGTTTGAGGTGATGGAATTGGGACGTCAGCCCTCAAGCAAGAAACTCAAGAATTGGCCTTGAACCTCTAGAAGCATTGATGATTTCACCCCTCTTAGACACATCTATCTCTCCCGAATGAAGGAACAAGCCAAGAAGAGATTCCCCGAACTTACAGTCAAAGATTGTATCTGTGTGTTGCTTGATCCTGTCACAAAAATCTTTGGAAGGTCCATTCTTGACACAGAAGCTTCCTTTGATGAGACTGTGCTGGAGCTAAAGATTCTGCACTGTGAGGCGTTCAGGGCTCATCATGATCATGGAATGGGTGATGACAGAACAGAACTTGTGGAAGATGGGTCCCAACCTCAGTTGGCTGAAGTTGCTGCTCCAAATGAGGACAACAAGGAAGAAGACTTTGATTTTCCTCATGATATAGTGAATGATGCTAATCTGGTTTCTGAGAGTGAGTCTGTGGATCACAATGGCACCAATGCTGATGACCTTGGGGACAAAGTGATAGACAGTTGGCTGAACCACCAGGTTGACTACAACAACTTTCTCTATCCTAATGTGAATCCTCTTCCTACAGATGCAAGTAAGTTGAAAATCTTTGATGTTGTTGAAAAAATCAACTTGCTTAAGTATTTGAAATGTATCAGCAAGACATTCCCAACTGTCTGTATGGTGGCTTGCATGGACCTTGTGCAGTATGACAACTCTGGCTTTCAAGAACAGGTTTTCTCAACAGCTGGAAACACTCAATATGAAAACCAAGAAAGGATGGACTACAACAAGCTGGAGAAACTCACAATTTTCTGTCACAATCATGATCTGATTCATCAGGGAATCATTTAACAGTATTTAGTTTATGTTCTATGAATTTGAAATGGTTTTCACAGTACTTATGAACCTATTAGTGTCACTGTTATAATTTTTCAGAGTAGTGACAACAGCAAGAGATGTCAATAGTGAGGTACAAAAAGTAGTGATGAGTCAGGGGAAAATTAGATAGTGGCTGAATTCAATAGTCAAAGATTTCATTTGTTGAAATAGTGATTTAGAATTGTAGTCCTTCAATCTGTAGATTACCTAATGATAGTCAAGAAATAAAATAGTTGCCATGTCTTGAAACTTAGGTAGTGAAACCCTCAAAATAGTTATTACCTGTGGTCACTCTCAAACCCTGGAGAGTACTTAGGTGAGTGGTAGTAATGTATGGTAGGTATGGTACCATAGTATTTAGTACAATATTGGTACTTACGCAGCAGCTCCAATCTCACAAAATAATCAGGAGTATTGAAATTGGAAATTAGTTTAGGTGTGTGATTCCACCCAAGAAATAATTGGAAGATAACAAATATCCAATGAAATGTAAGAAATTTTACCTAACTTATCTTTCATGTAATTTAATTGGTCGTGAACAATATTAAATGATTGTCGAACAACGTATGACTGCACTAGTACTATTGATTCCTAGATTTTGTTTTTCAAAATGACAGGAATAAGATGATTAATTTTCAAAGAGGTCCAAGGAAGCAGCTAGAAGCAGTTATACAGTGATACCTTCCCATTCATAAACTGACAGGTTATTTATGAGGCTTTTTTCCTACTTCAACATAGCCAAAATATGGTTTTGACATATCTTCATTTTCCACAATATCTTGCTTAGAATTATTTTCAGCATAAAAACTTTTGGGTAGAGTAAGGCAGTTGGCTTTTGAAATAATACGACTGAGGGGTAGCTTGGGATTGGTAGTGACATTTTTTTATAAAAGTAAATGGAGGAAGGTAATTGAAAATATCTGTGTGGATTTTTGCTCACTCTGTGGATTTTTTTGCAATGTGTTTTCCAAGATTTTCTAGAGTTTCACCATCAGTACTTATTGTGACAATGCATTCTCAAGGGAAACTAGCACCTTCTTATCCTGGAAGATTGGTTTCATCAGTTGAATTTGGATCTAAAAG
>JALLOT010003517.1:0-11182 GCA_036939595.1 Thalassiosira livingstoniorum | reverse complement strand
ATCAGGGGAACTTAGAGACAGCCACCTAAAAATAGTTGCGATTTGAAAGTTGCACTGCAGACAGAGTAGGATAAAAACGCAATAACGCAACTTCTTAAAATGTCGCAACTATTGAAAATGCAAATAGACCGCATCTTAGATTAGTAGAATATCGCCAATACTAATTTTGATATAAATAGTGACAATGATGTGAGATATTGCCCTTTTTACATATGTGCTTGGTACATTTCGAGCCGCCAACCAACATTTTCAACTCTGACCTATTTTCAAACATTGCTTTTTTAATCTTTAGCGATTCACTGCCCGCTGGCAAAGAAATGATAATAACTTTTCAATTCGCAAGGTAGCTCTACCAAGAGCCACTATTTCAAACCATGGCTATCTGCAATGCTGCAGTTGACGCCTAACGGTGATGGTAACAGCACCTCCAGTATAGCTCCTCTACGTAAAGTTTTTCAGGGACATGTCCAACACACCACATCCATTCTACCCCTTTAAAACTTTAAGTGGAGACCACCTCCTGTAACCTTGATCCAGCATCTCCTCACATGGTACCATCCAGTACCATTCTTTTGGGTGCTCCCACACTGGCAAAACCATGTGTTTTTGCTCAACATTACACGCAATGGCAACAGACAACCAAGTCCACTTTTCATCTCTGAAACTCCAACAACCCCCCCATTGTCCAAAGACGGCTCAGCAAAGGCGTCTTTGCCGCGGAGGGCAATCAATTAAATAGCACTGGGAGCACCGGCCACCAGCAGCACAGACTCCTCATGGTTGGACAATGACGACAATGTTGGGAATCCCCCGACGCATCCGTCCCCCTCCATAGGCAGTCTCATTGGCACAAGTAGCCCCAGCCACTGACATCATTCAGGTCACAAGCAACTCAACAACTCGTCACATGTTACCCTCCATTCGGATATTGACAACAGCCATGACAACACCAACAGCAAACAGCTAACATGTATGCCTACAAAGACCGAAGTCATCCTAGCAGCAACAATCATGCACATCCAGACCATCCAGCACATCCAGACCACAAGGCAAAGACAACTCCAACAACAGCAAGAACAGCACGTTTTGGCATTCAATGAACCTGCAGTCAGCACCTCCAACCATCCTTACAACTCGGCTCCAATGTCACCGGGGCGCCATGGTTGCAGAACATTGATGGGACAATTTCAATCATCCCAATAGCAATAGTGGCAGCAACAGAGATATCAATAGAAATAAAACAGAAGGAAGAAGTTCTGGTGGTCAAGCTCAATGAATGGAAATGGCGGACTTGTCTTTGATTGGTTCTTGGTTCCCTCACCTCAACCACAGCCATCACAGCTGCAATTGCAGCATAATCATAGCAATCACGGCAGCAAGTTTTTTTGTTGTAATACTTTAACTCTACAAGGAAGATAGAACATTGCTACAAAAAAATTAGAGGATGTTCATTTAAAGTAACACCTTCCTAAACACATTATTTTTGGTTGAAACCCCCAGTTGCACTCTTTCATGATAAATCATATTATTTTGTAGTCATGTAATAATACAGAACTGGTTGCAACTGTCAACATTAACAGCAGCATCAGCATCCATCAAACAACAATTCACCATGTAGTGATAAAAAGTGAAAGAACAAAGCACTAGACCAGTTGGATTAATGGTGGTGCTAACTGATAGATGCTGACTGGTAGTAGTAGGTGCCTCCTACTAACTTCCAAGGTTAGATCACCATTGTCAAGGAAATTTGCTACATAGATGAAAACTACCATAATGAACAGTACCTTCAAAATTTTTCAGCAAAAGTAAAAACATCACTAATACATAAGTTTTGCTTCCTTTGTGAGTAACATACTTAACTATTTTGTGATCATTTGGCAAATATTGCAGAATAGGAATAGGTGGTACTTCATTCACCGTTTGTTGCAGTAGTAAATAGACCAGCTGAATGACGCTCAACCGTGTTCTACTCAAAAAAATTGAAAAACTAAAGTACTAGGACGTAGACTTTTGGAACTCATTTCACAGAAGAAATTTTCTTGGGCACAATTGTTAGCAAATCTGCTCTAATGTATGTGTACCTAGGAAGTAAATAGTTAGCAGGTAGGTAATATTTACTGCGTTGACCAGAAACCAGCCTTCATTCTTTAGCTTTCATGGATATTACACCTAACCTGGAGAATTTTCACAGCCACTTTCAAACTAAAGGGTATTAACAACTGCTGAAATTAAATTTGAAGGTCTTCATTATAAAATTACGCAAGTCTGAGAGCAACTTAACATTATTTTCAAAGGTCTAAGTCAAAAATGACCATAACAGTGGTACTACTTGTCCCTCTGTTTCAGCACAAAAACCTGATAAACAATAATACTCATATCTTTCTAACATTAAATTAAGCCTTGCTAGTAAAATAATAGTATGTTTGGTGCATTCCATCAGATATCTTAATGTTATCTGGTTCCACATTGTTAATTCCTACTTGTATACTTAATAAGAGCCTCTCACTTATTATTAAGTGAACTTTGACAGTAAAATGAAACATCAAAGTTTGGCATTTAATCTAACTACCACAAAAAAAAATTTTAAGTATCTGATCTGAAAATGACATTACTAAAAGTACTTCAATAGGCAAGTGGCTCATTCTTTTTGTATGTATTCCTCATTATGGAATCAAACCATGATGTAATGAAATTATGCAGAAATATCAATTGATTTCATTAGCTCCTGTTGTGTCTAAAACTCACACATACAACACAACATTTTTTTACATTCTCATCTTTCCATGAATTATCTCTTCATTGTAAAACTATTTCTAAAGTTGAATCACTCCTCCTTTGAATATATCTATGGTAATCCTTTGCACATGCCATCCTTTCCTGTTTTGTTTTTGTGGACAAGTCTCTTTATTGCCAGGGGCGGGTGGACTTTTATCTACTCTCACCCTTTCCATTAGTGCTGTACAGGTTTCTAACATTTTTTTAAGAGCTAGAGATGGAATTTTTCAGAAATTACTGGGAAAGTAACCATTTTACCTCTTTCCATGAGTATTTTATGGGTAGCCATAATTTCCCCAAACCGGTTTCCCCAAAATAGGCAAAAAATATTGCCAGTAAAAAATTGTGCACACATGGCTCTGCACATGGCTTTTTTACATGTGCATCTGTTTACATGTTGTTGCATTCACCCGTCATTCCCAAAGCACAACAACCACCATCAACGGACCCACCACTTAGATGGTCAGGCATTGACAATTGCTGCCATAACTCCAATCCAACTTCTGCCCCAATATTGACAAAGGTAAGCCCAGCACCCTTTTTGATGATACCCCCTCCATTGACACCACAGGCACCAACAGGTGTGACAACCTTGTTGACATCAGTATTTTTTTCACTTAGATTTTGTTGATTGTTGCATTTGTTGGGTTTATACTAGCTTTTGTGTGAAAAGCTAGCAATGATGACAAAATTTTTTTGCTCAAAGGTGGTTTTAGGGTTTTGAAGCCCCCTTCAATTTTTTAGCATGCCTTAGCACCAATGAACCTCAAATGAGCCTCTAATGAGGCCATGGTGCCATGTGACAACTGGTGTAACCTGGAATCAAATCTTGATTGCATGCCATGCCATAGAAGACCAAACATGATTTCCACCATATTTTTCTTGCCCAAAACCAAGTCCAGAAACAGTGATTTTTTTACAGTCAATATTTTTAATTCTGTTGAGACAGCAACATTTCCTCATACATAGAAGCACCTGTGTGCATTCTGGAGGCCTGGGTTCATTTGGTTTTGAAAAAAAAAACTTGAAAATATTGGCCCTCTAGATTAAGATAAAGTGGAATTTATCTAGCACAATGAGGGCCAACAAATTAATTGTTGAAATAATTGAAACATGAAATTTAAAATAGAGGAAGTTTTGTAGCTTCTAAAACCTATGTTTTTAGGACATTATCCACTCTAAGAATGTCCATTGTCCACAAGTACTTACCACAACTACTTTTTTGCATGGCTCTCACACCATGGAAAAAACTCTTCCGTCTCTGACTTACACAGCTCTAGTTGAAATCAAGACCTGAGCCAAGCTTTCATGTAGATGGGGGAGGAACAGACAAGAATTTTGAGATTTCAAGAAGAAAATGGAGTCAGATTATGACATGATGAGTTAGGAGACAATTCAGGGCTTCAGTGAGACATAGCCCCAAAATGTTTTTCCTCTGCCCACACAAAGCACAGTCCCAAAAAACAACAATCCCAACTTTTTCTCAGTCTCTAGAGAGGGATTCCTGCAGCCTCAACTTCAGGTTTCTGTCTGTCCTTGATCCGACACTCAGCACTCATTAACAACAATGCATGCATGGACAAAAAATAATTGAGCCGGACCACCGGACCATGAAGGACCATGAGCATTAGAAATCCTAACTATGGTAATAAATAATAAATCAGTGGATGCCTCCAACACCTATCTAATCGTTCGTTGGCGAACTGCCATGATATTTACCTACATTCTCCTACATTAAACGTATTATCGACACACCACACAATCCTGTCACAGCTTGCCAAGACTGCCATCACCAACTACCTACAGGTAGATTCGACACTGCTTACACCCTGCACCCTGCCCTATTTATAGCAACCGAAGCATTACTGCAAGAATTCCCACAATGGACTCAGATCAAGAAGTAATCAGCATCATGGATGATGATGACGATCTTGCCCACAACGAAGACTACAATCCATCCTCCACCCTCCAATCACTGCACACCCTCCCCACCCGGCGATTTTACCTCACACGCCGAGGAAAAATTCTCCAATCAACAACTGAGAGGTATTTAAGGGATGATTTGGGGTTTGGAACATTGTTGGTCCCTTCCTCGTCAGCTCCCAGTTCTTCCACCATTAAGAGTTCATCGTCGAAGAATGCAAAGACTGCAACTATTGCTGGTAAAATCACTCATTTGGTACCACGTACACTGGAAGAAGTTTCTTCGTTATATAACGTGATCCATTCTACTTCTCGGGGCACTTCAACACCAGTGGATTCTCCAGTACCCGTCCGATTGGCAGTGGTGGACACCAATATCTTATTGCATCACATGGACGTTTTGGAATATTTACGTGACGAGGAGAATGGAAAACTAAATAAATTAGGCGGAACGGAGCATCAGTTTCGACATTTTGCCATTGCTAACGCCATAGTCATACCTCAAACTGCTCTGGAAGAATGTCGTCATCGCAGTTTGGTCATGTACCGACGGGCAGCATATTTGATACGAAGCTCTTCTGGTGATGGGGACACTTCGTCTACAAGTGGTAGGAAGATGAAACGGTGCTTCATTGTGTTTGCAGATGTTCATCACGTGGATACTCAAATTCAACCTTCAAAATCAAAGAACACCACCATCAATGATGAAAATGATGCTCGGCTTCGGAAAGTGGCTTGGTTTTATGGGCGGGCTTTGTATAACTTTGGTCAAAAAATGGGAGATGAAGGTTCAAATGTGGAAGTAATATTTTTGACTGATGATGTCAACTCTCGCAAGTTGGCCAGTTCGGAACAGCCTTCTGTCGAATCAGAAGTGGCTGCTGCTGGAGGAAAGGGTGAGGGTGGTTTATACTACAAAACTCGATCCATGCGTGATCATGTTACGACATTGCAAAATGAAGATCCCACTCTGAATTTGTTGGATTTGGTAGCTCAATTTTCGTCGGGAGTAGACCCGCAGCAAAAGCAGCAACATAAACAACAGTTGGGGCAACAGGTGGCATCACAAAAAGAGTATTATTATCCACAGCACATCCCATCCAACATATTATCACATGGACTGCAAACAAATAAATACTATCAAGGGATATATCGTTCTGATAGAGATACTTACAAAAGAGGATATGTCACCATAAGAAGAGGAGAAGATAGAGTGGCTGTTGTGATTGGAGCAGTGGGTGGTGACGATGGCAAAGATGATTTTAATTTTGTGAATCGGGCAGTTGACGGGGATGTGGTGGCAGTGGAGTTGTTTGGAATAGATAAATGGTTAGCAATGGGAGATGCAAAAAATGATGATAAAGCCACATCCAACAATGAGGGAAAGGGTTCGGAGAAGAGTGCCGAAGAGATGAAGGACAGAAATAACAGCAACACTCCATCCGCTGGAATTGCTGCCGAAACAGCCGAGCCTTCTGTACGTGATACAGATAACATCACTGAAGAAGTGGCAGTTGATGAAGAAGGTGAAATGCTGCGCAAACCAACTGGAAGGGTCGTGGGAATCATTCGAAGAAACTTTCACAAGAATTATTGTGGGTCAATTTGCACCATTGCCGTCTCTCCCAAAGATAATGACGACGAAACTAAAGAAGATACCCAACAATCTCAACCGACTCACCCATACGACGTAATTGCTGCAAAACATGAGCGCGAACATCCTGACGGAATAACTTCAACAGTTGTATTCTTCTCCATTGACCCCCGCNCGCCTGTACTCCTTCGCACCACGCAACGAGATAGGTTGGTTGGAATGCGAATATTGGTTGCGATGGACTCGTGGCCAGCAGATTCCGAATATCCACTGGGCCATTACGTGAAGACATTAGGGGTGGCAGGAGAAAAAGAAACAGAGACTCAGGTTTTGTTGCAAGAATTTCGAATTCCTTGCGAGCCTTTCCCAGCAAAGGTGTGTTTTGGGTATACGTTGTCCATTTGCATATTCTTTTGATTTGGTGTCTTTCAAACCTCTCATCTTCTCTTTATTTCGATCATGTTTTAGGTACTTGCATGTCTTCCATCCCCGGATTACAAAATTGATTTGGCATCCAGTCCTGGCAGACTCGATCTTCGACATCTTCCAGTTCTGTCTATTGACCCTCCCGGCTGTAAAGATATCGATGATGCAGTAAGTTTCTTGGCAATGTTTTTTTCGAAATGGCGACTCAAACCTAACACATATGTTTTTTCTAATCTCAACACAGCTCCACTGCATTGAACTCCCCAATGGCAACTGGCAAGTGGGAGTGCACATTGCCGATGTGACACATTATGTCGAAGCTGGGACAGCAATTGATTTAGAGGCGGCCAATCGTTCCACTTCTACTTATTTGGTCAATAGGAGGTTAGATATGTTGCCCTCGTTGCTGACAACAGACTTGTGTAGTTTGAAGGGCAATGTTGATCGGTAAGAGAAACATCATTTGGTGTTTACATGACTTTCTGAAATTGATCTGTACTGTTTTGTTCCTTTATTCATTTCTCAAACAATTTGTCTTGCTGTTCTTTTTCTAATTGCAATCACCATCTTCAGCTTTGCATTTTCTGTCTTGTGGGAAGTCACACCAGAAGCTGACATAATTGATGTTGAGTTCAAAAAGAGCATCATACATTCTATCGCTGCTCTGACCTACCAGCAGGCACAGTCTCTGATTGACAAACCTGATAAAGACTGTAAAGGCGACATTCAAGCTGGGGCAGTGAAGAGGCTGGCCAAACTGGCGAGAAAGTTTCGAGCTCGTCGAATCAAAGCAGGGGCGCTAACACTTGCGAGTCCGGAAGTGAAATTTGTTTTGGACAGCGAATCATTGAACCCAACCGATGTGCAGGCCTACACGCTTTACGAAGCCAATGCAGTCGTGGAAGAATTTATGCTTCTAGCAAACGTGACAGTGGCGAAGAAAATTTTGCGGCATTATCCTACACTGTCTGTTTTGCGTCGTCACCCTGCTCCCAACCGAAGTATGTTCGATGGCCTCATTCAAAAAGCTAAAAGTCGAGGAGTGACGCTATGCATTGACGACTCCAAGAAACTAGCGGATTCTTTAGATGCTGCTGCAAAGCTTAACCCAAATGACCCTTATATTGACAAGCTTCTTCGAATCCTCTCAACACGTTGCATGTCTCCTGCTCAATATTTTTGTTCTGGAGAGTACCAAGCCAAAGATTGGCACCACTATGGTCTTGCAGCTCCAGTGTATACGCACTTTACATCACCCATTCGTCGTTATGCAGATGTTTGTGTGCATCGTCTTCTGGCGGCAGCAATAGGTAAGTTTTCTTGTTGAGGTTTCAACTATTTCTTTACTAAGCGCCACAGGAGTATGTAGTCACATCATTGTCACGATTCCCCTTCAGGAGTTGCACCACTACCAGTGTTTTTATCTTCCAAGTCTTATTTACATGATTTGGCAGCTACTATGAATCGCCGACACAGGGCAGCACAACTTGCGGGCAGAGCATCTGTTCAGCTCCACACCCTGATTTTCTTTTCTGGTGATGAAGAGGGAGAAGGGGGAGGTGCCAAAGAAGAAGATGCCTACATACTTGATGTGGAAACTGGCGCCATGTCAGAACCTTCATTTACTGTCATGGTTCCACGATATGGAATTGAAGGCCGTGTTCGACTTTCCAATATTGCTGGAAGTGATGAATGTTTGTTTAGGGATCCAGAGAAACATCGAATCGGGTACAGAGATAAGGCTACTGGTAAAATGCTGGCATCAGTGGCCGTGTTTGATAAAGTCCGAGTGAAGATCTGGGTTAGGGCTAGTAGAGATAATAGGAGGGAATTGATTGTTGATTTGGTGGAACCAAAAATTTTGGCAGACCCTTCTAGTGTTGCCAGCCAGAGTGCTTCCACTTCTAAAAAGAAGTCAAAGAAGCAGAAAACGTAAAATATGAAGACAATTATGACTCATAATTTTATTAAAGCCACTCATTGTAAGGACCTGATTCAACAAGAAGAAGTATTTTCATCTCTACTTTGGTAAAAAAGATCGCAACGTCAATAGCATGATGGTTGTAGAGATCGCATTTTTAGTCTTCTAAATCAAGATATTATTATTTTTTTAAACTTCATTTCATGGGATGGAATTTAGTTGGATTCGTTATCGTTCATCATCCTTCAACATCGTCTCTGCAATGTGCTTAGCTGTATCCAAACATTTAGGAACACCCTCGCCGTAAAGATAGCACGCAACAACATTTCTCCATCCTTCCACACTCCCTGCTTCTCCTGCTCGCTGATATAATTCAAACGCTCGCCGTTGATCGCGTTCCACGATGAATGAAGACCCGTCCGCACTCAACACACCTTTGTGTAGCATAGCTCCTGCAGACACCTGCAGACACACAACAGTCAAATTGCGTTTATACTGACAATCACATCTTGCAGACACTCCATTGGAATGTAACTCACCATGGCGTCCAAATGTCCTTTTTCAGCCGCAGCCAGAAAATTTTCCAGTGCCGCCTTGTAATCTGGTCTGGGTCCAAATCCATCCGAACCAAAATAAAAGCAATGGGCCTGTTGGAAGAGAGAGTCAGGATGTCCTGCATCAGCAGCTCGAGAAAGAAGCATGCGAAATTCACTTTCATTGTTGTTGAGTTGATAGTGTAAGAGCGATAAATGGTGTAGTGCTGGACCATGGTTGTAGTAGCGAGCAGCATGGGAAAGAAGTCGATATCCAAAACATTGGAGTTTTGAGGAAAAATGCGAATCGAGGGAAACGATTTGTTGTTCAAAATCGGATGGCACGTTGCCTAAATCAAGTCTTTCCGAAAGGAATGAGAGTGGTTCTTGTTTGTCCAAAATAGCTGTCAGTAACTGAACATTTTCATCCTGTTGGTCTGTCTCATTTTCGTCGCATGATAAATACTGAGAAGCGACAAAATACATTGCATCTGCATCCTCCAATTCCATTGCTCTATAAAATCCCTCCATTGCTCTCTCTTTATTCGGTCGAAAGCATACACTCTCTTCGCCCTCTATCTTGCCTGAATTTTGAGTGCTCTTTTCATCAAAGTTGAATCCAGTCCAGAACAAGTGACCAAGATTGAACCAGCCCTCTGATGACCCTCGCTCCCCTGCTTCTTTATACAGATGAATTGAAAGTTGTAAATTTGACATGAGTACTGTTGACCCACCATTATTGTTGATTATGTTGAGTATTTGAGAGATGTTGATGGGAGATTCTTGAATCCATTGTTTGCACCTGTCCCCATTAATGAGAGGTGAAGTTACTGAACTGGATTGAGCTGTTGACGGAGAATGGACTTGATGCCGAGCAATTTCTAAAGCTTCATTTCCCAATCGAACCAGCGCCTTATCATTTCCGTATCGCAATGCAGCTTCCTCCATTTTTTGATGGGCTATTCTGTTCCAGTAATCTTCATCATAGATGTTTTTATTTTCCTCTTTAGTCTTACTTTCCACGGGATTTTCATTCAAATTGCTGTCATTGGCGTTCCATTGGTTGACCATAACTGATTTAGGCTGAGATTGTTTAACAATTGTACGAACTACTGCTACTCCAGCTGCACGATCCCTCAAGTCTTCCTTATCATCATCAATATTCAATTTCGATATCCTTCCCGACTGCTTTTGTTGCTCAAGTCTTTGTTGAGTTCTTTTCCGCTGTCTATCCATGGCTTCAAACTGCTCTTTTGCGAGGCGTTCTTCCTGCAACTCTTTGGCTTGGGATGCTTTCTCGAGTGCATCTAATGCTTCTCTGTAACATTTTTCGCCTTTTGATTGTTCATTGCCAGCATTTATGTCTTCAGAATGATTCGCTGCAATACGTTTGCTGGTCACCAAATTCGTACTGAAGAATCTTTGATCAATATGGGGTTGGAAAGATGCCTTTTTGGTTCGAGGGCAATGATTAGAGTCCATTGTAAACATCGATTGACCTGGTTGGTAAATATCATTGCGAATCGATTTTTTCTCTCTTTCTAAGCTGTTAGTTTGATAAAGAGTTGAAATTGTGTTCAAACATTGATAGACACTGTTTTGACTAGTCCGGAAAGTAGACATCGGCTTTGAGTGAGCTTTCATCGATACCCCGAATTGAGTATCGATCGGAGATGAAAATGGACCATAATTAAACATGAGTGAGGTTGCTCGAGAACTACCAAGCACAGGTGACTTTGGTCTGCGACTTCCACATTTTGCAAGAACGAAGATTGATCTGCGACGGGGGGGCGCGCCATCGACAACTCTGTGTATTAAAGAGTTTCGAAAACGAAATTTTGTTTGTGAGCAATGGCCGTGATGTGGACATAATCTTGATAGTGTTGGTACAATTGATTTTTCTAACGAAGTCAGCACCATGGCTCTAAGGAGTATTGTAGTTCCAGATTGATCAATTTAAGAGAAGAGGTTGTTGGTGGGTGGTGGTGGTGGTGGGTGGCAAAAAATAAT
>JALLOT010003516.1:0-11175 GCA_036939595.1 Thalassiosira livingstoniorum | reverse complement strand
ACAGCTCTCTGAACAGCTCTGAACAGGTGACTCTCTTCCATTGCGATTATTATTTGACGATTGCTTGCCGATGCCTGATTCCTCGGGTGTCACCACTTTGATTTTACTCAACTATTATTGCCAGTTTTTCTATTTTTGATTGGTTCTGCCTTGTTTTTGCTTTACTCCTATTTTCCAATTCTATTCAGGTCTGTGATTCTATCTGCCGGCCGATCACAACTCTATCACATCTCTGGACTTACCTTATCCATGAACAGTGTGCTGCCAACTGCCAGGAACCTACAACCATCCTCTAGAAGGATCGCACTCGCGAAACATTCGCCATTTTAGGCTTCGACAATTTCAGCCAGCCGTTGGCTTGGATAAAATATGAATTCCACACATTGTGAGTCATGCGGCTCCATGGGGAAGCTGAAGACTTGCACCGGATGTAAAACGGCAAAATACTGCACCCGTGAGTGCCAGTTGAATGATTGGAAAGAGCACAAGGAGATTTGCCGGTATATCCGAATTGTATTTAGAACAGTGGTGGGAACGACAGTTGAACTAGGAAAGCAAATGCCAAAAGGTTTCCCGTCGAACTTCCACTTATTGCATTCAGCACATGCCGCCAACGTGTACAAATTTGCAGGCAAACTTGGACCGCATGGAATGCTCGCCAATGAATCCGTCTACAAATCATTCTTCGAGGACCTTGTTACTAACGAGCACGAGTGGCTGGAATTCTTCCGCAACCCCAGAAATCGATGTCCCCTTACCTCATCTGTAATAATTCTCATTAATTTGGCTAAGACATACTTCATGAGGCAAGCACCCGATGAGATTGACCGTGTCATTCAAATTGCAACAAAATTACTTGAAATATCGAAGCAAACGCTAGAAGCTTTGAAGCTTTTAAATGCAGACGTNAACGCTAGAAGCTTTGAAGCTTTTAAATGCAGACGTCGTCAAATGTGGAAAAATGATTGAAAGTCATCAGCAGCAATTAGATGCAATTAAACAAGGACATCCAGGAATCTGTGCAAACTACGTGGGACCGCCTGAACTGGAGTCTTATTACGATCACCCAGAGTTTCACAAAAGGCTCCAAATTGATTATCTCAGGAATGAATGCATTGCTGAGTTGAAAGGATCAAGTGATACTCAACTGGGTCTCGTCAACGAACTAGTGGACCTCAATGCTGTTCGACCATTTCCAACTGTCGATGAAATCGAGGCACTTGGTGATGATGTGTGGATTCGTCTTCTCGAGAAACACAAAAGACAGGATCGTAACTTAGCAAAATTATCGAAATGCTATCATTGCAATAAGCAGGAAGCAACCTGGGGTGAGTTCCCTCAGTGCTCAAAGTGCAAAAAAGTGTTTTTTTGTGGAAAAGAGTGCCAAGAAGCTGGTTGGAAAGGTCACAAAAAAGAATGCAGGAAATTCAAGCAAAGAAAAGAGGCAGTTAACTAGGCAGATCGGAAGAGCGTNGCAGGAAGCATGATTCGGCACAACTACGCAACACGCAGGATGAACATGACAATTGGATTGGAGAAGACTTCGTTGAAAAAGTCTTGAATCATGTCACGTTGAACCATGCATTTACGGCACGAAGTAATGAACAGAATTATTGCATTTTCACTGGCGCTCTCTCAATGTATAGGATGGTGTCAATCATGAGACTGATCATTTTTGGAGAAATTGCATAAGCAGTTGGTGAAGAAAACTCTCAGATAGCTTTTTCGTAATGATGTAAATTCTCTATTGTGTGCCGCATTCGGTGTTTTATTTCGGTTGGATTCGTCATTGTGTAGTTTTGTAGATAACTTGGAGGTTTGGGTGCAGTTTAAATTGGTACCTTCCACGTCTGATTTGTTAGTGCTCTGTCCAATCGCCGGACATCGAGAAAAGACACTGGTGATATGCCGCATGAGACTCTGCCTTTAATTACTCTCAATTACGCCACTGTATCTCAAAGCAACCGCCCACCGAGAAACGCGACGACAAAGTGTTTTTGCTCTCGATCAATCAGCAGGTTTTAGGCAAGTCCAAAGTCCAGAAGGAGAAAGGCACCGAGACATTGTCACAGAACATGGCTCGGTCTTTGGAAAATTGCGATTACAATCTTTTCTACCGATTGCCTTTGTTTGAGCAGAGTGTGCCAAAGTGATTTTGACAAGCGATATCGAGACAATGAATCTAAATGTCGACAAAGAATTTCATCTAAGGATACTTATTCGTGCCGCAGTACTGCCAACATCATGAATGCATGGTACGATGCGAGTTCTTGACTTTACATTCATATGACAAGTTCAAGCGAGATGTAAGCAGAACAATTGAATTTATGCCTTGCGGCAATTCTGTTGAAAAGGCATTTAACAAACTCCAGTTGTCACACTTTTGCACACAAAGACAATCAATTAGAAATGTGCAATATCAACAAATTATCTGCACGCTCTTTTGGTGCCGTACTTTACACGAATTTACATCAACAATAGTCCTTGCAACCATCAGATATGCCTCTTATTTTCAGCCTTCTATTGGTTCGTGGTTTCCGCCAGGCTGTGGTATAATGTCATGAATGAGGCGCTTATCCAAAAGTAAATTGTCGTCGTCCTCCTCTTCTTCGTTTTCTTCCTCTGCAGTAACAGGGTTGCTTGACCCTGTTCTCCAGCCTCTAAACAATCTCCATTTCTCCTTTTCGTAAAAAATCTGTCCGAACTGCCACCCTACAAAAACATCCTGCATAGTGTACACCTTCTGGGCATAGACAACTGAATTGCTCACAGCAGACGTACCCTTGAACGTTATACGCAGGCGATGAAATTCTACGAGCTGCTCAAGAATGTCCTGATATTGGCAAAGCGTAGGGTCCCATCCTTTATTCTTTTTTATCTTTTCTCGAACTTTGTGCTTCAAGAGTGGAGAACGTTCATTGAGTGTATGGCGAAGGTACCACACTCTTCTGAAGTAGGGGTGCGAGGCAGGCTCCAGAACGAGCTGGTATGGTTAATTGAACAGATATAAGACATCAGACTAAGTAAGATTGGAGAACTGCGTAGATGAAAGCGTTAACAACATGACAACTCACAGGAAAATAAACACGTCCTTCAGGATGGGCCCCTTTCCCAGTGCCAGTATCAGTTTCTTGCACAACCAAAGCCGTCTCGGTAAGGGACTCTGCAAGATCGCCTTCTGGTCTGTTTGATTTTGCTTGGTTTTGGTTAGGAGTACTAGCATGCTGGCCATGTGACGATGCCGATGGTGTCACGTATTCCCGAAAGGTGTCTCCTACGCTTGGGCCATATCTATGTCCTCTAGACTTCTCAATGTCTTTGGCTGACAATTGGACCATCGCCGTGACTTGAGCATTCCAAATTGCACGGTTTTTAACATTTGCGTGGTCGTTCACAATACGGAACTCCAGGAAAGGGTACGGATATTTACGAGCAACAGCCGCAGCAGATCTAGCAAAGGAACCATCAGACGCCTCCATATCATCTTTGGTCCTCTTAAAACTGCTACCAAAAGAGCTCAAACTGTCAAACCTGTCTCTTTTTGAGCCTGAAGTTGAACCTTCGGACTCATCAACACTAAGAAAATCACTATTTTGCCTAATCCAAAATTGGCCATAAACATTTCGACTTCCTCTTACTCCGCTGCTTTGCTTCCCAAACTGCAGGCAAACACTACTTGAAAAGGTCACTGATGCTCGGGTCAGCATTCGTTCGAGCTTCGAGAAGAATATTGCTGCGCTGAGACTGTTGAACAACAAGCCCAAAAATGCAAAAAGAGCACAGACAAATCGAATAGGATAGCATTGGTACTCCTCTCCTGATGGCGACACAAGTCCATATCCAACGGTTGTAAAAGTGGTCCATGATAACTCAAATGCCAATTCATACTCTTCGCTTTTCGACCATAACTGGTTCATGTCAAGGCCGCAACGCCCATCTGTCTTGGATTCCATCCCCACTAAAATTCCTGCAAATGAAAAAACCAAGGTATAATATCCAATCAAAAAAATGAATAACACTGTCAAAAACGAAGCTTGATATATCCAAACGATGAAGTCAACCCCAAAACCATGGACGGCATTCCACAAAGATTGAATAAATGTGTGCCTCTCTTGAGGGGGTGGTATGAAGTATTGATTGTCCATTGTGCTGATGGTAGAGACTCGTCTGTTGTAGTTCTTTCGGGGTGACATGCATTTGAAGAAGGGCGAGCACAACAAAGAAAATGGAGGAATAACCCTCCGGTTGACTGCTGGGGTTGAATCATGATCACTGTTGATCGATTGAGAGGGTTCGGAAGGGGGCGATGGTTGCAAGGGCTCACAAGTTGCACCGCACGCAGTCACTTCATTGGAGGGTGACGTGTCACTCTGATTATAGCTTTGATTGCTACTGCCAATACTTTCCAACCTTCCCATAACAGAGTTACCAAACAAGCTACCTCTGCGTTCAGATCCATTATAATCACTGCTGTTTCTCCTGGAAGTGATTTTAGAAGAGGAAGTCATAGTAGACGAGCTGTGAGTAGTTGCTGTAACCAAGGATAGGCGTAGTCCTGCTCCTCCCATCCAGCTCCCCTTTGGGTTGTGATAAAGATTGTCTGCCAAAGCACCGTCATCCATTCTTTTTACTGAAGCTCTATTCATTCTCGGGTTGGAATGCCTAGCTCGCCTGTTAGTTTTCCGCTGGGAAATATTACTCTTGATTGATGGATTTGACGCTGCAACTCTTTTCAGTGGGTGAACCTCCTGTATTGTATCAGGAAGAGAGGCGCCGTTGTAATATTCATATGCATCAAGAAGACTTGGGCGCCGAGGTTCTTCTGGAGTATCCTCACCAATGATTGACTCAATGGGTTCAGAGGCACAACGAGCTGGTGTCTCCTTAATAATATTAGATTCATCTGCTTCCAATTCGATGTCACTCTGAGTGAAGTGGTTTTGAGTATACTGCTTCATGCTATCCCCGAGTGATGAATCGCAGTATTGTTGTTTCCTATGATGGGGCTGTTTTCTTTGCTGCGAGGTTGGTGGAGTTGGAGAAGTCAGGTCATCTATTCCAATACTAAGTTCACTTTCGCCGAAGTCTACGTGATCGCTCAAATCTATGTCAGTGTTCGTGTGGCCGGAACCACGACGTGGACGTTTTGAAGTCATTGAATTAACTGCATCGACAGCCGCATCCAAACTGTCAAAACGATAATTTTGATCAGTTTGATCTTCGGAACTTTGAGGCACCACGTCCCTTCGTATTGGCCGTGTTAATTGAGCAGCGTAGTCACTTTTGTTGGCATAAAGACTGCTTTCAGCATTTACTTCGCTGCTACTACTTGCAGCCATATCCCAGCTCTTTTCTGAATCCAATATGCTGCTGGTTTGATGAAGATTTCCCATCTTGACAGTATCTTGGGTGCTGCTCCTATTGCTATCGCTGATACTGTTATTTTTGCTATCAAGTTCGCAAAACGAACTTCCAACATCACTTGTGGCAATGTCGAGGGCCCTTTTATCGTCATCTTTGTTAACATCATCACCATCTCGCCCGTCAATTTCATTCTTGATCCCACTGTTTCCTGCATCCTTGCCCTCGTCGTCTCCCCCATCAAAATACCTCGTGCTCTCTGAAGCACCAAAAAACCTCGCACTCTCGGACTCATCATAAACAAAAAGACGAGGCGCCTCGATCACTTTATAAACCCCCTGCCACTCCTTCCCTTCCCTGCTTGTAATACTATCGTTAATTCCATCATCGCATCCCGTACTACTTTCAGTGCTTCCCCTGCTTCTTACACTTTCTCTCAAGCTCCCCATTCCACGACCACCGCTTTGCCGTAGTCTTCGCCGATGCTCTCTTCGTGCGGCTCGGCGTTCTTCCCGTGATTCGGCATTATCGTCACCGGCGTTCTTGTTTTCTTCATTGTTTCCATTGATTTCACTGCTGTTGCTTGCGCTTCCCAAACTTCTATCGGTATTGCTGCCTCCTATCCCATTGCTTCTGTCGCTGAAATCCAAACTTGGATTGTTCTCTTCATCGAGAACTTCAGTTTTGACGTCGTCGTTGGCTACGTTGCCTACGTTGCCGACGTTGCCATCGGCGTGGTTGATTTTGGTGCTGCCGCTTGCCCTGGTCCAGCTTCCGGCGTCCTTGCTGTGAACAGGTGAATTTTCGTCGAAGGAATGCATTCGGACAAAATCGTGGTTTAGGTCTTCTTCCAAACTGGACATCATTTTACATTGTATCGTCCATCGTGCAGGTACTTGCTACTCGCCATGGGCATGGGCCATGGGGCGGAATGCGTTTTCCGTTTTGGTTTTCCGTTTGTGCGATTGCTGTAGATACGTCTACCTATTGTAATCAATGGTGAATAAGGCGAAAAAGATGTCCTTTCTGCGATTGTCTCCAAATAATCGCCAAATAATCAAGTGTCTTACTCACCGTGTATGTATGAAGCTACGCTAGCAACATTTATTTTAGTGGGGACATATATTATTGTACTTGGCGATGTTACGGGATAATTTTTTGTGGCTGAAAAAAATACTCCTATTACGTTATTCTTTTTTTGATACAAATCACAGAGTATTACGGTATCAGTTTTTATTGGTATGTAGCAGCTACGAGCTTCTTCTTCTTCACAAATTAAAATAATTATTCTGTCAGTGAACTTATCTCGAAGTACCGACAATGGAGATTATTCAAGCTCAACATTTTAAGTAACCCATACAAACTGTTATTGCACATGCTGTATATTTATTATTTTATTTTGTAGCTATATTTGTTCATGTTTAATCTCATGTTTAGTGATTGTTTTTGTTTTGTATAATTCAATATTGATATCATTACTAACAGCAATGAAGTTATATTTTTGATGTTTGATTTTTGGGTTTTGGTTTTTGGATTTTGGTTTTTGGATTTTGGTTTTGTTCTTAAATAATTATTTGATCCAAAAGATGTTTTGATGAAAGAACATTGAGTAATGGATACTTATTTAGACAAGAATGGTTTCAAAAGTGTGTCAATATACAAGAATATAATTAGGAACACACATTGTAAAACAGTATTTTAGGCCTATTAGTTTATGTGTGTTTTATTTGGGTGACTTGTTTTCCTTGCAAGTTTTTAATAGAAAAGTATCAAATTTGATACTGTTGAATATTTGGCTCATGACAACAGTACAAAATACTGTACTGGGGCAACTGATAAAAAATGAATTGATGGAGGTGTAATGATAAGCAAAATAAAGGGGTTGGTTGTTGACAAAAAATAAGTATTTAGGGACTGTGGATCTGAAAAATACCTTTCATTATCACACTTACACTATTACTTCATGTTTCTTGTAATCATTTTCTCACTATCTTACTTCATATTTCTCTATATTTTTTGTCTCTTTCTATCTCAATCTCTTTCCTTTTCCATTTGTGTTGTGTATTGTGGAAAGCTCAAAATGATTTTCAAAAATGATTACAAAAATGATTTCAAAAATCTTTTCAAAAGGGCTATCAGAAAAGTTTTTAATAAAAATTCTAAAATGTTTTCAAAATTATTTTCAAAATTGTTTTCAATTTTTTTTCAAAATGGTTTCAAAATGGTTTCAAAATGGTTTTTGAAATAGTTTTCAGAAGGTTTTCCAACAGTTTTTCAAAAAAGGTTGTCAACAAGGTTTTGAAAAAGGTTTTCAAAAAGGTTTTCAGAAAGTTTTTCACAAAAAAATCAAAAAAATTGAAAAAGGTTTTCAAAAAGGTTTTCAAAAAGGTTTTCAAAAAGATATTCCATAATAATTAAAAGGTTTTAAAAAGGTTTTCAAAAATGTTTTGACTAAGGTTTTCAAAAAAAAATTCAAAAAGGTTTTCAATAAGTTTTTCAATGATTTCTTCAAAAATACAAAAAGGTTTTCGACAAGGTTTTTGAAAGGGCTTTCAAAAGATCTAGAAATGTTTTCAAAAGGTTTTCAAAAGGTTTTCAAAAAGGTTTTTGAAAAAGGTTTCAAAAGGGTTTACAAAAAGGTTTTCAAAAAAGGTTTTCAAACAGATTTTCATTTTCAACAAGGTTCTCAAAAAATATTTTCAAAATAATTTTCACATAGGGTTTCAAAAAATCAAAACAATTCAAAAAGGTCTTCAAAAGGTTTTTGAAAAATTTTTCAAGGGGGTTCCAAAAAGGTGTTGAAAGGGTTTTTGTAGAGGTTCTTGTAAAGGTTTAAGGGTTTTCATAAAGGTTTTCAATAAATACTAATTAAGTAGGTAATAGAATTTTTCTTTTTTATTTTCATTTATTTCCAAAAAGCAATTGAAAACTTTCATTTTTCTCAACATTTGAAGAGGCTATGTTTTTCTTATTCTTGTGGTGCATTTTGTGGGACAAACCCACACATGGAAAGAAAAAAATCTTGAGGAATCCTGGATTAACTCTGCTTCATGCAGCTTTGTGTTTCAATTCATAAATACTCAAGCTTCTGCTTGCACAAAGCTTGTATTGGATTGAGAGAAAACTGTTTTGTTTCTTTGCAATGTGCCACTATGGTATCATTATTTTTGTTCAGGTTTTTTCAGCATCACTTGGCTGGTAGCACAACAAAATGAGATTTTGGCTGCCACCAACTTCCATATTTTCAGATGATTTTGCTTTTCTGTTAAGTAGTATTTAGTATTTTTTCTGTTGCCATCATTTTTTGATGACCACAATCCACAATGATGACAGCCAATAACTTTGGTAAGGAAATAGATCATAGTTCTGGTGCCAATGAATGTAATGACAGTTTTCATACCAGTTCTTCCAACTCAAAAAAATGGTACAAGAATCAGCAGCAAAAATCAGTATGAAAAACAGTAGCATGACAAATAAGACAGTTTTGTCCATCAGGAAAATATGACTTGTACACATGGTTGAAAAGCTGTTTTTAGGGCTTTCCAATAGTGTGTAGTACTGAAAAAATTCTGTTGCAATGAGAAGTTTTGCCTTTGCAAGGATTTAATTTCTTTTAGCTTAAGGGCCACAAATCTACAAAAAATCATGATATCATGCATCATTACCCGTTTTGAATTTGTTATATAATATCCTAAAATAAGTTCCTTCATCACAAAATCAGGAAATATAACTAAAACATAATTTTCTTAAAACAAAAATAAAAAAATAAAAGGTAATTTGAAATTACAAAAAAATATTACTGATTGACCATCATAAATCACAAAATATTCTTTCTAGTGTTTAAGAAAAAGTAAAATATGGACAGATGGTTGAAAATCTGCCCTATTGGCCCTGAACTGTCTTAAATCAGCATTACAAATCAGAATGACAAATCAGAATGACAAATCACCATGACAAATCAGCATGACAAATCAGTATGACAAATCAGCATGACATTAAAACTCACAATGAAAACAAGCATTATTTTGTGGTATGAAAATGAAGGCAAATTCCTTTTGTTTTGATGGGCATACTATGCCAGAAAAGACTGGAATGAAAAATCCCCCTAGAATCAGAAAATAAATAATTCTTTTGTTCCTGTATTACAACAATGATATGATAATATCATGCTAAAATTGTTTATTTATGTTTTAATTCTTTTGAATATACAAGATTTCATCAATGTGTCAAATATACCCAACATTAATACTACTTGATTTATTGTTTTGCCTCTCCAATTTTACATTTTATGTACCCATGAATAGTAGTATTGGATAAAGTAAATTAACTTTTACTCTCCAGCAATGTGATTGGCATGTACCTAGTAAAATTGGTACTAGTACTATTTACAATTGGACTGTAAAATTTCATAATTAATCAGTTATTCAGTATCAACAGCAGTAGTATGCATCAAAAGTTTGTAGTTGCCCATTGTTATATCATAATGGCAGCATTTAATGGTGATATCAATGATACAATATGAAATAGTTATATAAATACTAGTTGTGATTGGAGTTGGAAGTGACTGCTTCATTCTTCAGAAACAAATTAAAAAGGGACATTAACCAGTCATGGCTGTTTATTTAATGTAAGTAATGTGTTTTTGGATTGTGCAGTTTTCAATTCTCAATAAATGGTTGGATTCACCATTTACTCTATTACAGTAATTATGGAACAATTATTACTATTTTTATCAATAATTACTCCTTCATAGAAATCAAGAAAAGAATTAATCAATAGAACAAAAATCATCCTCACCATCACTACTAGAATTATAAAATAGAGAGAGATAATTGAAATTATAAAGTAAATTAAGCTGAGTCATTCCAGGTGAAAGTTTTAATTGCACTCCTTGGAATGATATCCTGTCTCATCCCTAGGAATATTGTGTTCAGTACTATTAACATCATGACATGAAAAAACCAAAAATCTGCTATGAACACAAAATTGTGGCTCAAAATCCATTTAAATGTTTGTGCCATTGTACCAGACTTACTTATGGCTGGCTTGGTTGCACCACAGACATCAAAGTCTTACCCAAAAAAGTTAGTTTGGAACCATTAACAGCCATTTTTCTTGGTATTTCTATATTTCACTGGACCACTGTCCTTGTCTATTTTGCTTATCTTGTCAGTTCTTGATGTTGACCTTAATTTGGTTTCAATTTCAAGTTTGGTGTCAGCAGTTGCTGTTGACTTGTAATTATGGATGTCATAATTAATAATTAGTTTGTTCTATGCCAATAATGGCCAGATCATCATCCACCCTGACTCTCCTTCTCTGTCTCCTCTCTAAAGGTTCAACTACACCCCCACCTTGGGCAAGTGTTGCCATCATCTTCATGCTACTTGATGTAGTACTCCTAGGACATTTTTCTTGTATTCCAAAGTGCATATTTTGTAGAAATACGCTTACAATGACAATAGACATTATGTGGAATACAAGGAAATTTCCACAGACAACTACAAACAAAGTATTAATCCTTTGTATTCCACACCAGTGGGCTGAAAAAAAGGCTATTGGCCTTTATTCTGGCCCACTGATGTGCAATACAAAGGCGTAAGACTTCTTATAGTAACCAATTCCAGTGCCATTACCAAGGAACAATGACAATGCTGCTAATTAATGCAGGAACTAGCACATATCCTGCATGTTGCTATGATGGTGCAATTTTTGACTTTTCCAAACCTTGAGTCTAAAAAGTACTGACATTATAAAATACATCGGAAAAAGAAAAAAAATCGTTTTTTCCGGATTATGGCCGTCGGACGATTT
>JALLOT010003515.1:0-12115 GCA_036939595.1 Thalassiosira livingstoniorum | reverse complement strand
CACAAAAAATTGTCTGGCTAAAAAAAAGGAATTTTTCAAGTGTTTTTGATCTTTTGAAAAAAATTACTATATAAATCGTTTTTAAAAAACAAAAGTAGTATTTCAAGGTATCTTAGAGGCACTTGTCATAGCTACCAAAACACATGACTATGAAATCGTCGGTAATTGCTTGAATTCATCCTACAAAATGATTATAAACACTACCTCCAAAACAATAAATTTTTTCTTTTGAGTAACTTACACTGTCAAGAAAGCCAGTCAAAATTGTGAAAAACGGCATCAATTTCTTACTCATCAATTGCAATGATAAATGATCATTTATTAATGCATTTGGTTGTTTTTGACCCTTACCAATCAATTGGAAAGGTTGGTTTTACTCGTAGAAGATTAGAAAAATCATGATTGTCATAGCAAAGCCTACAGTAGAGAGATAGAGGTAGACAGCTGATTGTGGTAAGTAGGTATAAGTAGGAGTAGCGTTAAGTACTGGAACAAATATTATCTGCCCTCTTTTATTCATTTTTTGGGAACTGCCATTTTTGACTTTTTACAAATAATATAATTTCTCTATCTGTGTCATTATGTTGTTCAAATATGGAAACTTTTCCCAACTATAACTCATAGAGTCATTATTTTTTTTCATATTTTTTTTCTCACAAAGTCAAATATATACAGATTGTGAGAAACCATGAGTTGTACATGGTTTGTGTAGAAATAAATACTTATCATTGGGAGAAAGTATGTTTAACTTTGTTAGCTTAAATATGGAGTAAAATTGGTAAAAAGCCTAGGTACCATAATAATGTCCCACCTCCATACTTTAAAAGGTGCTTCTAGAAATAAAAGGTCTCTTCAGTTCTCAATTATGACACCCAAGAAATCATCCTTGCACAAATTGATAGAGAACACACAGTACAAGGCACCACAATTTACACATATGAGATATTTTTGCTTATTGGACCAAACAACATCTTTAAAAATAGCCACACATATTGGCCAATCATCAATATTATGAGAACAATATCATTCATCCTGTGTAATTCACATTCACAGGTTAGTTGGAGTTCAAGAAAATTTCAATTTTTTATATTCTCATGTACAAGACAAATTTATATTCTTTCCATATTTTTTGGGGCCTGACTTCTAACAATAATTTTCTACAACAAGACCGTTATTGATCCATTCCAAATACATACTTGGTACAAAAACAAATGCAATTCAAAGTGTATGCATTTGTACCATTAATATCACTCTCTGACATATGTAATTCATAATTTTCTGGAAAGGAGAACCTCTCATTTAGATAGTTTTGAGATTTTCTCATTTTTTTGGTGTGTGCATGCTTCTGGTTTAAACTGTTTTCTTCCTTGAGTATTTATGTCATGTATGGACATTTTTGGTTTAAAAAATCAGATGAGAAAATGAAATATCTGTATATTACTGTTCTTGTGAGGATGAATGTTCTCCTGAAGTATGTTATTGGATGATTGTTTTATAATTACAACTAAGTCAAAATTTGCTTTTAAGTCAAAACATTTTCATGCTATGGACAAGCACCAATCAGACCAAAGTAAATGGATGTTATACTAAGGTTATGTATAATAATTTTAAGGACTTGTCAATTCTTGATGAAGCACAAAAAAAGAAAGTTCCATCAAAAAGGCTAATTCTGTAGTGGTGGAAATAATTTCAACAAAGTGATCATGATTAATGATTTGTGACTTAGGATTTTAGGTTTGTAAAGGATTTATGACTATGACAAAAATGTACTTGACTTTACTTAGATATTATGGTTGGACTTGGAGACCAATGGGTTGTCTGACAGGTCAGCCTATCACATAAATGTTGGTGTTTACTGAATCCTACCAATCATTGAGAAAACTAGTATTGAAGTGATCACATTCAAAGTGATGCTATCATAACACTGAGAATGAACAAGTACAAGGCATGTGAAATTCATGAAATTGAAAATTTTCATCCTTCAACATTTCATGTCAAATACAACATAGTAAGTACCTGGTGTATCCACCTTTTTTGTACTACTTGTGACAAAGATAGAGAGCAACAAGAATAAGTGCACAGATTGAATAATTCTCTGGTAATAATAGTGGGGTGTTATTACTATTTGGTTTGTCTCTCTAGCAAGTGAACAAATGCCAAAAAATGAAAAAACACTAATATACACAGATGGGATCAAATAATATGTGAGAAGGACAAGACTTACACAACCAATAATAACTCTAGTCAAATGATAGTTGTCCCATCAAGCAGAGACTTCACCTCATTATTTTAAAGGAACTAGGTGGTACCTTTTATAATTATTGAGAGCAACACATTTAAATCATGCATGGATTATTTTCTGATTGTAAAGTTATAAGCAATTATTATTAGTGTGGAGCAAAACAACACAACACCCAACACAAAGGATCATTGGGATTACTGCAACTGCAGTCCTAATGAATAATTGGATCACCGTTGCTTCAGTAGATTGTTTATGTCACCTTCATTCAATGGCAGGTTGAGTTGGTGCTGTGCTCATTTCTTTTCAACTATGGTTGAACCCCCATTTCTTCCGAGACATTGTGGGCACCCCCTTTTCCTGAAATACCATCCTTCTTGATGCTATCAACTACTGGTCCTCCTTCCAAACCATGGGTTGCTCCTGCATTCAAGAAGATTCTCTATACACATGATCTGATTAAAGTCATTATTGACCCCATTGGGACCAATTCTATTAAGAGTGAAAAAATTGTGGGTATGAAAAAGATCAAACCTGTCTTGTGGTAAGACTCTCATTCAATTTTGCTTTCAATTTTTTTAATTATTGTTCTGCAATTATCATGTTGATCTATTTCCTTACCTTGGGAACCCCACCATCACCATGTTGGAAACATTGAGCCTTGTCCTGTATTTTAGTCTGCAATCACAAAAGCAATGCAAGCCCCTATTTTGGCAGTGGGATATGTTTATGCATGTGGTTTGCTCAAAGCTTGAGTTGCAACTGCAAAACCAAACCCCCCCCATGAGCAATGAATAGTATCAAAATTAGAACACTGCAAAAAGAAAGGACTTACTTATTACCCATCTCCAAAAGTTATCAAACTTACCTGCAATCATACCAGCGGTTATTGTCAATGAAGCACAAGACAACAAAATAAAAAGAGTCAGTGGCACTACAAAAGAGACAACAAAATATTGTGAGAAAATGTGATAATGTAACCAAAAGACAGAATTGCTGGTTAATATTAAACCCTCAACAAGCTGTACACAACAATCAATAGACATGATCACAATCCCTGTTGGCAGAGTGTCTCAACACAATTGAACGCCCTTACACTGAAAACTATAACAAATGGGGATCATTAGGTAATAATCCCAGAATATCAACAGCTCAGACACATTGGAATGTAGTTCAAGGTCATGTCATCTCCATCGTCAAATGAGACTATTTGTTTTGCACAAAATGAACAGCAGAAATGGCATAAGCTTGGATGAAAGGATGCAAGTTCTGACAGTAGGACTTGCATAGAAATTATACTAATTCCTGTGTAAAAATGGAGCTTCAAGAATATCCGATTTCAGCAATTCCACATGCCAGTGCTGCAATCTACTCCTCACAGCAATACCAAATATTTATTCAAATCGTCCATGCTGAAAGTATTCAGAAATTTTTATAGGGCAACCTGGCAGACAACAGCCAATGGTAAGTAGGTGCATTCTAATAAAATGTCACCAATATCCTGGGGGAGATTGTATGAGACCATGGAGTAAGTGATTTCCTTTATTGCTTGGTTGACTTGCTTTTCGAGTTTGTTGCAGGTGTTTTCAATCTTGGTCCAGGACAAGGTCAAATTGGTCAGAGCAAGTTGCTGGTGCACCATGGATGAGAATGTCTGGGAGTAAGAAAGCAAAGCATTAAAGGATATAAGCACAAACATTGTGGGAATGTAGAAAGGGGAGCTTTGTTGTGCATGTCAAGTAGCCATGGTCAGAGTCTTGTTTTGGTAACCATGAGATATCTCACCATTTGAGACAGAGACATAGGAAATGTGAGGAGACTATGATTGGTAAGTCTTGCATTGCAGAGAGTGACTGAAGACAGTCAGCGACTAGATATTGTTGAATTCCAATGCTAACAGGTGACCTTACTCATTGCATCATACATGCATGGTTTGGGTTAGTGTGCAGAAAATGTCAGGGGCTAAAAAGGATGTTTTTGAGGGTCAGTGATGTTTACTTTAAGGCTTGTGGCATCAGTGATTGCTTAGTGGGGCCATTTTTGAATGAAGTCAACATGCAATGCTGTGGACCCAATTGGTTGACCAAGTAGCCTAAGGCTGGTCTTAGTTTTGATTGTCTTGGTAACAGAGTCCACATCAACAGCAAAATCTTTTAATGAGTAGCTATTGAATTTATTTTGGAGTCGATATTCAGTGCTCTGACCCCAAAGGTGTTGCTGATAGATGGAGGGTGGATGAAACATTGATGTACTTACTTACATGGATACATGCTTTGTTGCTGTTAATGAAACAACCTTAAATCAAGTCATGTGATCAAAACTACACTAATTGTATAATTGTGTTACATTTGCACATAATCAAGTACTGCATGATTTATTTTTACTGCATTTATTTGGCAATGCAAAACTGATGTATTTTTGGCTTAGCTGACAGCACATGATAGAACTAACTGGTGAATGTTCTTATGTTTGATGTATAGTAAATAATCTACCGTTGGGAAAACTGCAAGAACGGAACTTGTAATTTCTTTGTCAAACACAAGAAATTAAAATGAAACACAGTTTAAAGAAACAATTCATTTTAATACATTCGTTATTCCTACTACTAAACAATGAAGACACAGATGACAATCCTACGATATCCTATTCATATGCCATCCATCCGATGTTCGAAGACGACAAGCCTTCAATTACAATTTTATCCAACAAAAGATCTTCCAGTGCACTATTCGCATCCATTCTGAAGCCAATGCTTATGGTCTCAACATTTTCCACACTAAAGTTGACCTGTACATCATCGTTCCACACTTCATTCTCAAAATCATCTGGTTCTACCCAGCATTGTGCTACATTGTACACTCCATCTATGATATAATCAAGACAAAAGCTGTCCCCATTTTCCATGCCATCGGTCAAGAATGAAAATGTTGTTTTGATTTGCGAGAAAGATCTATTAAGTACAAGCTCTTCAATGTAGACGGTTGAATTTGGTCCATTGATATCTCTGAAGCGAATTACTCCGGTCCTCTCCCTTGCCTCTGGGTAGTGGAAAACTTTCATTCTTCCTCTGTTGAAGATGCCGCAACTGTCATCGAAGTCTTCATGTTCAATTGTTTTCCAACTCGAGTCACTACTGTCATCAGTACTTTCATCGTCGTTGGGTTTATCATCGTTTCTATTACTGTTATCTCTGCCTTCCTTTTTTCTTTTACTAGCGCAGATATCGATTGGAGGGTAACGGGAACGGCCACAAACTTCCTTTTTAATCCAACTATAAACTTCACTGACCTGAAAATAGAACAAATATTGGGAAATCGCTTAGTTTGGCGAGGGACAGTTATGAGCATAAGCAAGATGCAAAACCAAAACAAAGAACTGACCCTCGCGTAAACGCCTGGAAAATCTGAATGCGCACATCCGATCCCCCAACTAACTACGCCCACTTGCACATCATCTGCCCCTTTCCAATCACTTCCCAGGCGCACGAGGGGCCCACCCGAGTCTCCTTGACAAGAATCCCTGTTTTCTTTCTTTTTATGTAAAGCACCAAATAAAGTGTAAATTTAAATTGAAAGACGAGATTGTAGACTCCAACAAAATAAACGAATTAATCTTCACCTTTGCACAAAGCATTTTGTCTGTGATGTAACCTTCGTAGCTTGCTTCACTCCCATCAATCTCGCCCTCGCTTGCTTCACATTCCTCGTTCGAAATCACATCCACTGATACTTCCAACAACACATCACTTGACGATCCGGTTTCAGTTCTGCCCCAGCCCACCACTGTCTTCACATCGCCTGGCACTGGCCTTGACGAATCGGCATTCAACTTCACAAATGCCACATCTTCACTCACCGGCTCCTCCAAAAATACGAGCATGAAGTCATAATCGGTTGTTTTCCAGTCGTAATCTGGGTGAGAAACTTCCTTGCGTGTGGCAAGGACTTCTCCGGCATCGCTACGTAAATCATGGCGGTTGATGACTACGTCGTAGTTTCCATCATCCGCGCAATGGGCGGCACTGAGCACGACATCTTTGGCGATAAGCGAACCCCCGCAAAAGTGACCAAACTTATCTTGGATGGAAACGGCGTAGGAAAATCTCCCGGGGGCTGCCTCGTCCCCGTTAATTATTCGGTGTTTTTTTGCTGATTCGAGGTGAGGGTGGATCAAGGGGTTGTGTTCCTCTCCACGAAGTTTCTGGGACGAAGCTGCTGGATGTAACTGGAAAGCGAGAATCAAACTGCGGAACACTATGGAGTACATCATCTTAAGGTCTTGAATGGACCTTTTGATGTTGTTATCACTCTACCCAAGTAGACCCTCTAGGCTGCTCTAGGCAAGTACAACAGGTAAGTAGGGACACGAATTGCTCAAGTTTTGAGATAGTAGATATAGCAAGTTGTTTCAACAGGTTTCAACACAAGCAATTCTGCCCCCCAACCGCCAATCTCCAGCAATCTCCGCCCAAATTGCTGATCAAACCTGCTAAAAATGACATAAAGAGAGCAATTTGAGTTGTTTTATCAGAAAAAGATTGCAAAGATTCAATGTCGGCCAGGCAGTGAGAAGTATCTAAGTATGGTAATGTACGGTATGTCAAGGTACGGTATGATATGCTCATGATATGGTAAGTATTACATGATAGTAGTAGTTTTTTACTTGTATTAGGTGTATACTACTATCATACCCCAAAAATACTACAAGTAGGTACTCGTCAATCGATCTTGGTAAAACATGTACGCAGATGTACTTAGTATCAGTAGGTAGGTAAGAGTATATTATATTCTGAGGAATAAGAGTATTTTTTACGAGTATGTATTTGTAGGTATGCTACAATACAAGAAGACGCACAAACAGAAAAACGTATCCATGTAGGCAGAGGTACACCTCTGTCCATACTTACCTTAGGGGTCCACTGATATCATTCTGAGTATTGCCATCTTTAAGACCAGCGAGTAGATCTTTTGACTAAATGTTTTCTACTTACGTACAGTTAACTCATTAATCATATTCACTTTTACAGGCCTTAATTTTTATTTTCAATCATGTGCTCTACATATTTTTAAATTTATTTTGGCTGCCATTGTAGTCAATGTAGAGTATATAATGATTTTTTGTACAAAATAGTAGGAGATTACCTACTTACATGCAACACCAAGGGTTGTTGTTGTTTGGTGTTGGAGCATAGCCAGTGGGTGGCCAGAAATGATGGCCAACTGCATGCAATGGTTATATGGTATCTGAGAAAATGTGTACACATGAGGTTACCCCACTCTAATAACTATGTAGATTCACCTATTATGCTGACTTATCTTGAATTTTGGTCATGTAAGTGACATTTTGTGTAGGGTGGAGCTCCAATTGGGCTCTAAATGGAGCCTTTTTTGACAAAACATTTTTGTTACGCAGGGCTCCCCGTACAAAACATGCATGTTTTTCAGAGGCAGCGTTAGTAAAAGGTTTTTTTAAGAGTTTGTTTTTTTTCTTGAACCTGTGGACTGGATTTTGCCTCTCTGTATGAGTTGTGCATAAATTGATTATTTTACAGCTAAACTATGGACTACAAAATATTAGTAAATACAGGTAGGAGACAGAAATTGATTGGGTACTAATAAGCAGATACTTTAGCAGGCAATTAAAGCTTCAAGAAATTTCAAATTGACATTTTGAGATTCATTTTTGAAAACAATTGGTAATCATTTTTGCCTTTTGGTAAGCACAGCTGCTGACATTTTGATGAATCAGATTTTATTGTTCCTTCAGATAGATAGCATGTTTTAAGTGATTATTGTGCATTTCATACATTGATTTTTACATTTTTGTAGGGTTCAAAATAAAAATCACAATATTGTCAGGATGTGACAACGCACTGTGCCTTTTTAATTGGGATATCATAACAATGAGATAAAATTGTCACATCTGTTAAAAAGTGTTTGAAGTTCTGTATATTTCAAAAAATTTAACAACAATTGATTAGTATGTTCAAATTGAGTCAAAAACTATTAGGAGATTCAAATTTTAGTTTTTATTGAAAAAAAAAAAGAATATTTAATCTTATTGTGGAGCATTATTAAAAAAGTAAAAATTTAGTCTGAAAATCAAATTATCTACTAAATATTTCAAATCCCATTCATTCAAAGTTCATCCTTAAAATTAAGAAAAAATGATTCTTTATTATTTTCCAAGTATACAGAAAGGGTTACATTGAAATGGCATTTACTCTGAAATACTTATCTCCTGAAAGTCATGACATGATCTATTGATGAGCATTGTACAATTCTGTCAGCACATATTACATCTTTAATTGATATTAGTTACAAAAATGCTTGTAATGAAGTTTACACACAAAGAATCAAAAACACATGATTGATTGAACATTCAATGAAATATCACACAAAAGCATGATGCTATTATTTCCAAATTGGAGTGCTCTATGATTGTTCATGGCTTTCCTCTTCAAAAATCATTATACTGTCTAAGAAAAAATTACCTTGAAGTGCCTTACATTGAAATATTACTTTTGAGAACTTCTTCTATTTAAAGGAAGTATTATACTGATACAGTGAATATTGATACATTAGTTAACAGTCATTAATATTTATGAGTACAAAACATTTCAATATTTTTAACTGGGTTATTCTTTTAGAGCTTGTATTTACAATCAATTATTCAGTGGAGTACTTACTGGAGATGGCACTGAAATTTATTATTTATACTCAACATTATTGTGCTATTTTTCATCCATCATTATTATTTGATATTGATTTGCTTTTGGTTTTTATTTAGTGGTTTCTTCAACAATACTTCAATTTTTGAGAGGTTACGTGTCATATGCAGGTAACATATAGCCAAAAATGAATCAGGATTTATATTTTGTAGATTCAAACTTGCAGATGTATATCAATCAATGGGATGTCAGTTTTCATATTTTATGGCCTATATTTGATTAATATTCTTTGTTAACCACCAATTTAGAAGTAAAAGTTATCATAAGACTAAGTTACTTCTAAGAGAATTGTCAAGTTCTGAACTGAAAAGACAGTTAATGAGGATGTTGCTTATGCAGTCGGGGTGGAATATATTCAATTATTAGTGGTGTTGATCTATAATTCACAAAATTCATAGAATGAATTAACAAAGTTATATTATTTCTATTGGTATCTAGAATGACAATAATGCTAGTCAAGATATTGCGGTATGATGGTGCTTTCTGTATTACAATCAACATTTTTCATTTTTTATCATACTCAGTCTGTCCCACTATAAATTGACAAATCCAAGTATAAGTGGGGCTTAAGCTCAGTACTTGCTCTATATGTAGTTTTATTATGCAAATCTTAAACTCCTCTTTATTACAATTCTAAAGAGGTATCACACCCTGGGGGTATCTCTATGGCAACATGGTCTAAGACCATGGTAAAAATGGCGTCACCGCCATGACGGCCACAAATGTTGTGTTGTCGGAAGCGATACGCCGCCGCCGCCACTTCTGACTTAATTAACAACGCAAGATGACCGCATCTGACATACCATGTGCTTGGTTTGGTCGGAAACGGCCAACTCGCGTTCGTTTCAGACGCCATGGTGGGGTGATGGCGCCGGCGGAAGCCGTTGATAGAAAAGCGTGTGCACGGCAGTTTCTGCACTAACTGTCGTCTTTTAAGGCACGGATGCCTTAGACGGTTAGTGAAGTCAATGGATACGCCGAGCAATTTTAATCTTATCATGGTTAAGGCCGTCGTTTCTGCGATGGCTTTCACCATGGTGGGGATGTCCTCTGGCTCATCTCATCGTGGGAGAGCCGCCAGCCATCCCCGTAGATTCTACATTAGGAATTAGTAATAAAAATTGTCAATTTTTTGTGGAACAAAAAATTTCGGCCATTCGTCAATTTTCCACGGAACAGACCGAGTAGTAGTCGATCATAATACATGAGAGTGGGCGGTGGGATGGAGTTGTGTCGCAACAAAAATTAATATGGTATTATACTTCTGTGTACAATACTTAGGCCTGCATATGGTGAGACCATGATGAGAAGGCCAAAGACAATGGATGACACACACAACGACCAAATCCCACAATGCACACAGCAAAGGAAGAGAACTAATGAAATAAAACACATCACCACTTACCAAGGGTGAGTGGTGTGAGCTGTCTGGAATGACGCCCCAAGCCAACAACACGCAACGACGGGGCCAAAAAAATAAACGGCTCATGGTGATGCTACATAAATCATCTAATCAAGGTGGTGATGATGTTTTGAAGCAGAGGTTTTAGAATTTATGAGTGAACACAGAGCTGACACATACCACACATGTCAGCTGTCAAACAAAAAGATCCAACAAAATAAGAATCTGAAGATCTATCAGTGAACAGTTTTTCAGAGACGATAGCAATTCCTACGTGCAACCATCAACATAGAAAAATAGTAAGTATACATGAAAATACCCAATCAGCAAGCAAACCGCTCTATACAGAATCAAACATTTAACAGACAGAACTTCAATGTAAACAAATCAAGAACAATTAAGGCAATAGCTATGCACAAAAGTCTACATTCAGCAATGCTACATGTCACAACATCAATGTTATTCAATGAACTTCAACTGCATTGATAGCTTATCCCGTGAGGTACTACTGCCACGCCAGCCTGACACAGTGACTGGGGCAATAGCACCTATGTAAAAGTGGGGTACAGGAAAAGCTCCCAACAACTCCAATGCCATGCCTGCAAAACAGGCCATTGGGTGAAAGATTTCAGGGGGATAGGAGTTTTAGGGTTACGCAAAGCTAATAACCCGTTGAATTTTTCCAGCACCCAAACTTTTGTCTCACTACATTAGCTACAGTTTATTGAAGCGGGACTAACAAAGGCCTTTGTGTCTGACTAGGTACTTACATGAAGAGCAGGAAGAACCGAGTTCCAGTACTACGTACTTGAGTGTGGTGATGGATAGGCGATGAATATTTTTGAAAGGAGGAAGTACTAGCATCGCCCAATCATGCGCAATGCATCATGTGAAAAAGATCTTTAAAGATCCAAAAGATATTTAAGTATCTTTTACACATGAATGAATGGTTCTGCAAGCCTCGCTAATCCTAGCAAGGCAATGAACAGAACACGCCATTATCAAGGTATGATGTGAGTACGTCACAAAGAGTGGAAAAAAATGACAGCATGAGTGCTGCCATAATTTTCTTGCTTTTCTCGCCTAAGCTTGAAAAGCACCTAGTTGTAGCGGGTTAGATGCTAGATATTATCTAGTAGAAATAGATAAAAAGCGGCCAACTCCCCACCCTTTAACCAACTGGTGAAAGATTTCAGGGACATAGGAGTTTTAGGGTTATGCAAAGCTAATAACCCATTGAATTTTGAATTTTTCCGGCACCCAAACTTTTGTCTCACTACATTAGCTACAGTTTATTGAAGTGGGACTAACAAAGGCCTTTGTGTCTGACTAGGTACCATCTTTATAATGATTTCTGTGAGTACTCACATCTCAAATTTTTCCCTACTCACAAAAACTCTTGCAAATTCCAACTGTACTCACATTTACAAAAAGGGCCGAAAGTGCTCACATTATCAAGACTTAGGGCCAAAGATCGGTTCAAACAACGTAAAGAATTCCTAAAATTCGCAGAAAAAGCTCTAAAACTTCTGAAAAATATTTTTTCCAATCTTGGCTATTACAACGCAATCCCGAGAATCATGTAATAATGACTTAAATATTTTTCGTTTTCTTTTTTCAAATCAGATAGCATGTATGAGCATGTAAGTATGTATGATGTAAGCAAACGTACATCGATTTGGTATGAATTGCATACATTATCATAGGCAGATGTATGAATTTTACCTACATTACAGTACCCTGT
>JALLOT010003513.1:0-11177 GCA_036939595.1 Thalassiosira livingstoniorum | reverse complement strand
AGTGCTTTTTATTGTCATTAGCTATTTTTTTAAGATTTTTGAGGGGAGTGTTAACACAGTTGTCATTGGCTTTTTTCGGCTTGAGAGGTCGCGAGGTCTTAGTAATATCTTAGTATTATTATCGCGAAAAATAATATGTCGCCTGGAGAAATCGGTCAATATCTCCAGTTTACATTTGGCCCAGAATTGAAAAAAAACGATTTAGAGGCTACAGCCGGGCTTTACCCTCAATATTGGCGCAGTTGTTCCAATACAATTAATATTGTTCCTATGATCGTAGAATACGTATGTATGTAGATTTCTACATAGATCTTTCCTAGATTGACTCGGCGTATAATGCGCCCAGTTTTATCCTGTCATTGTCACATGGCTTAGGCATATGTAAAAATATTTTATTACTAATTCCACATTATGTAAGTGCATTTTCACGTCTGCACTATGGTAGATTGAGGCACGGCACAAACATGGGAATTTCAGGGAATGATGAATGTCTTCTCCTCAAACAACCAACAGACAACAACCAATCACATTGCCTTGGCGCGCCAAGAAAATAAAGCCACTTTCTTTTGCTTGATTATTCACAAGCCTCTTTGTTCACTTTCATCATTGGCATTGCAAACTTGATTCATCATTTATCATTCACAATGACAGCTCGCTCCAACAGAGACCAATTTGAACTCTACCACCGTAGCATTTATCGTTGCATGGGATTGGCTCATTATCCTTTTTCTGGCGTCCATGTTGGTCAGGTTGTCAAACTGAAGAGGGATTTTTCATACCGCCCTGACCGCAACTGTGTTGAAGTTTTTACTGATACCAAGGGTACTATTGGCCACATCCAGAGGAGAGAAGTGATTCAATTGGCTCGAATCATGGACGAAGTTGGTTTGAATAATATCCGTGCAGAGGCAACTGTCCTTGATGTTCGTGAGGGTCACCGTGCAAAAATGATGGTTAGAATTCTCAAAAGGTGTTGAGAAAAGGCATGGATTGAATAATATTCATTCAATTTCAATCGATACAAGTTGTTGTTGCATTTTTATACGGATTCATTCATTTCGACCCTATTTAGTTCAAAGCTGTTAAGACGAAATAGTCTTTCATTTGAAGTTCCATTAGATTTTTTGACTCTTTATTCCACATCAAAATATTAGAAATTTGCAAATTCCAGGAAAGAATGAATCATTTTATCGTTTTAGAATCAATGTCGATACCAACATGAGCACCGAGCGGCTGCAACCAAATGTTCCTCTGCCATCGAATAGAATAACGCAGCTGATCCCTAGACAGCCGTCACTGATCACCAACAAACAATCATCATCGAATGGAATCCGGATGCCATCGAATGGAATACCGCCACCAAACAGACTTCTGCTGCCGATCGCTAAACAATCGCATCCGGTAAGCCACAAGTGGCGGGCATCGAATGGGCAACCAACACTGAACACACGGTTGCCGCCGATTACTGAACTACCGCAACCGGTAAGCCTTGCGCGGCTTGGGCAGTTACCGCAGCATGGACTGCCGCCGTCAACAACTGGGCAACCACCACCGAACACACGGTTGCCGCCAATTACTCAACTACCGCAACCAGTAAGCCTTGCGCGGCGTCGGCAGTTACCGCACAATGGACTGCCGCCGTCAACAACTGGGCAACCGCCACCGAACACACGGTTGCCGCCGATTACTCACATACCGCAACACATCTATCCGTCGCCCATCTTCGTATGTCCAAAACCGAAGCCGCCATCCCGAACAATAGAATTTCAAGAAGAGCACGACAAAGCGTTGAAGAGTTTGGCCATCGAGTACATCAACAACAAAGAGTTTATTAGCAGGAGAGAGTTTTGCACGAAGAGAAATGTCAGTGATAATCTGTACAAAACTTTGGGCAAGCTCATCAGAAAACTCAGACTGAAAGAGCTAATAGAAAAGAGAGGAGACAATCTCAATAGAATCAAAGCAATGAATATTATTGAAGCACATTTTCAATCCAAAAAGACTTCGTCAACAACTGCACAGCATAAGAAAGAGGAAACAATTACATCGAAACCAGAAACTGATCAATTGGAGCTGAGCAAAACACAATCCAAACCTAAACAAAAAGCCACAGCGCCCTCTTGCTGCTATTTCGATTCGACGAATGCAAAGAAGTTATTTGAAGAACTCTTACCAAGTAACAATGAAGAAGTCCTTTCTTTAGAAGATGTTATTCAGCGGCAAATAGACAGATTGAAAAATGGACACTCGACTCCAGGAGGATGGAAGTGTGTCCTCCACGACAGAGACAAAGGAAATCTTTGTACAAACAACGACATTTTGCGTATTCAACTCAAGTGTCGGTTCGTCGCTCTTAGTCTACACATCGCCCTAGACAAAATGGATTCTGGGTGGTCCTGGGAACAATGTATTAACACAGCAATTCAAAGAATCAATGAGACCGACGATATCGAGTACGTAAAAAGTGCAGAGACAGTTCGGAAGTGGCATCACGAATTTCGACACAACAAAGAACACTTCCAAAACCCTCACATAATAAGGTCAAACGGCAGATCCACATTACCTCCATTTCTAGAACAAAACCACGACGTAATGGTATCCATCAAACAGCATGCAACGAATAATCTTGACAAGCTCTCAGGGGAATGGTTTCACAACTATTTGCATGAGGAAGTTCTGCCTGGAATGGTGGAAGAATTGAACGAAGTTGAGGGGTATGAGAACGTCACAAAACAAGACATATTGAACGAGAATGGATTGTCGGTACTCAACAAAGATACTTGCTACAGATGGTTGGCTGCTTTGGGCTTCAACTGGCGAAAAAGAAAGAAGTGCTACTATGTTGATAGTCATGAACGCCCTGACGTCAAGCGATACAGGAAGAGTTTCATTGGTCGGTGTGAAGAGAGGGAGTTACGGATGCATCGTTGGATTCAGCTCACAAAAGAAGAGGCAGACGAAATGATAAAAAATAAAGAGCTTGATGAGAGAGAGGGTTATCGCTACACAGACGAAAAAACTGGTGCTGAGATGATTGAATACAATGTAAAAATACATCCCACCTTTATGGAGAAAGGAGGAAAGCTTCACGACTTTGGAGGCAATTTGAGTGTGAGGAAACCACCAGATAAAAAGCCCATGGTATCATTCGGTCAAGATGAAGCCATTTTTCGTCAATTTATAACATGGGCTTTTCAATGGTACGGCCCAAATGATGAGACTGGTTTGTCACCAAAAGATGATGGCTTGGGATTGATGATTTCAGCATTTTGTTCGTATGACTTTGGATGGGGGTTGGAATTGAAACCAGAAGATCTCAAAGAAATAAATGAAAAAAGAAGAGGTCAAAAATACAAAGATGAAAATGCAGCTACTATAATCAATGGCCACTCACGCAAAAAAGACCTCACATCTTCACCTTTTCTTGTCGAATTTGAATACGGAGCAAACAACGAAGGTTACTGGAACTACGATCGGATGGTCATACAATGCGAAGATTGCATGGATTGCCTCAAGATCATATTGCCTAAATACTATGGCAACTACGATGCCGGCCTTCTAGTAGACCATTCCAATGGGCACGACAGACACAGACCAGACAGATTGAGTGCAAGTAAAATGTCCAAAGGCTTTGGAGGATCGCAGCCAAAAATGAGAGACACTAAAATTGACTCACAAGATCAGCTTGGTCCATTCCCAAATAACATCAACTCGTATTTGAAAGCCATTCAAAATGCAAAAAATGACAGTACAAGTTCCGTTGGCGTGGATATCAATGAATCGTCAACACCACTATCGGAAAAATCCCTTACAGTAGGATCAACCCAACGGATGGTATTCACAGCCAATGACGATGGCCCGTTCTACCTTTCTGCTTGTGAACGAAAACGCCAAATGATTGATCTCCCAACAGGCACATTCAAAAAGAAATCAAAGACGAAGAAAGAATTAAAAGATGAACTCCAAAAAGAAAAGGGCATCACCGCAACTGGAAACTTGAAGCAGATTCAACTTACGGCAAAAAACAATGGCATATCAACTGACAAGGAAATCGAAGTTGTGGAAGAAGGTTGGGTAGGAAAACCCAAAGGGTTACTGCAGATAGCATTCGAAAGAGGGTTTATTGACCCTTCGAAGCCATTAGATTTTTATACTGTCGATGGCAAAAAAGATAGGTATGGCAATAAAATTGAAGGTTCGAGTTTGCGCGAGATAGTAGAGAATTTCGTTGACTTTTTAGAGGAAGAAACTCTTCTGCAACACTTTGGGAGAGAGATGGGATGGATTATGGACCGATCTCCTATCTGTCACCCAGAGATTGCTGGTCATGGTGTCGAAAATGGCTGGTCCTGTTCGAAAAACATGTACCGCCGGTTGCCTTTAAAAGAGAAAAGAGGGAAAGAAAATTTCATCAATTCTGTTAGAAGATGCCTCAGTAGAGACAACATGACAACATGGAGAGTGAGGCTATTCGATAGAAGGGTTCGTGAGTACATGATGGCTTACCAAATGATGGATAAGCTTGAAGAAGAAGGGAAAAATAATGGAGAAGATATTCCTGAGCGTTCTCATAACCTCATTGAAAAGGTTGTTAAGACCTACAAAACCCATCGTTCGGCTGATGATTTTGATTCTGCGTTTGCCAAAAAAATTGTTGATGAAATCTTGAAGGTTCACTAATGAAATAAATTGAAAGTCAATACAAATTTGGCAAATATTTTTTCTCACTTCCTCACCTATCATGCAGTAAGATAAAAATTGGGCATAAATCACAGGCCCGGGACCTCGGTGTAAACTCGGCCCCCACTAAAACCGCCAAATAACATGACACAACTGAGCCTCCAATCTCAACCGCACGTCAATCCATCAACCCGTAAAGACGCCGAGCCCCAATTTTGCTCATCAGTGTCTTTTAAATGGGTAGCACCACCATGTCCGGGGGCTGCGGGATAGACACGATCCCACAACTTCGCCCCGCATCTATTCCCACTTCAAAACACATCTCTTGACCACACCCACAATACAGAATCACCTCCGAAACATGCAATATCAATAACAACAAAATAGAAAGAAAATTAAGTTAGTATAAAAATGAGAAATAGAACAGAAACTTGTTGTTTTCAATCAAACATCCCCAGTCACCAACAAATTCAAATATGACCAATTTGGTATATCAAGCAGCAGCCTAGCCCCCCTACAGTACTTGTCAATGTGCTAGACCGCGACGGGACTGCCCACCAATTGAAAAATAGGGGGGATAGGCAAGATACGACGAAAATATAATTGAAATTTCAAGCTTATTTTTTCGCTGCTGACGGACAATAGGAAATACCTTTGAATTCCAACGTCATGCTGCCCATCTATGCCATCAATGACGTCCGAATCACTATCTTTTTGTGGGTGCCGTCATTCTGTCACCGACGGAGACATTGACTATGGCGCATACGACGGGACCCTCAAAGGTGCCGAGTCCATCGCCCGCCGTTGGCCCCACCGCAGAGTCGGATCCAACTTCATCTCTCAGTCCAACACTGTTGACAGGATCGATTCAAGGGATCATATGATGGCTTCTCCAAATGATGTCGACAACCGCCACAGTCTCTTGTGGTAATGGCGATGCTGGTTGCCAGAGGATATGATTATTTGCAGATGACTGTTGCTGAGAACGTCATTGGGTTTGCTAGGTTGCTTGGCGTCACCTGTTGCCGCGACACATAAGAGATGGGGTGGCGGGGAATTGTTGGATTGGATATTGTTGGATGATGTGGTGTTCTGTGATGTGAGTTGCGAGTGGAGTGGTTGCTCAGCTGGCCGGTTGATAATGCTATCAATGAAAACATGCTCATATACAATTGGATATCTTTTTCAATATGCAAAAAAGTACATATTCAACGGTATTCAACATTTACACTGATTCTTGAGAATAATGGCAAAAAATGGAAATTAATCAAAATATTCCCCAGAATATTCGTCTGGAATAAAACTTCAATTTGACGTAGACAATTCAGTACATAATTTTCGTACGTAGAGACTTAGTACTTTACTACAATAGGTAGAATAAACCAGACTGCCCTAGAAAAAGTGACTCGAATACCAGCGATAGCGTGCCCAAATTTTGGTTCGAGCCCGGCTGTACGTTTGGTCTGCACCCCTCTCATATAGCAATTCAAGAGTACAGTACATTATTTTTTGACTTCAACTACAATACTGCATGCATTTTTTTAGAGTTCTAATGTTGTGATAGTGACAATCAGCCGCGCGCCCGGCCGCCGGCCGCCCGGCTGAGCGAGGTCTTGGATACTTTTAATAATTAGAGTAACTATGGTACAATACTACCTTAACTACGCTATTGTACTCTAGGTACTCTAATAGTACTATCTACGTACACCGCCCGCACGCCTCCGCGTGCCATACACTAGTACCATACATAACATACACTGAAGAGATAATATGGTGGACCAAGATATTGAATACGAGTACTCTGAATACTCGTAATAAGTATGGTATTAGTACTATACTATTGTACTTACTTTTAGGAGGCAGGGTGGCGGTAGGTGGGAGCAAGTGGACGGAGGTAGGTGTCATAAAATTTCCTTTTCACTTTTGTTGACAACATCTTTTAAAAGGGTCAAGAGTCAAGAGTCAAGATGTTTATTCCAAAGTGTACACTTGCAGCAGTAGTTGCAAGTGCGTCCCTTTTCAACCGAGCAGATGCAACCAACTTCATTGTGATTCAGCCTGATGATCTCTTCTTTTACAAAGAGTGGGTGCCCCCCGCCCCGTTGCCTACAAACAGGAAAAAATATCCTGTTGAGGATTACCCAGGTTTGTCGAATCTTCCCAACATCAACAAATTGCGCACTGAAGGTCTTGAAATGACACAAGCATATGCGGCTTCGCCAAAATGTGGTACGTCTCAAAAGCTTTTTTCAATAATAATACTTTGATGAAAACCACCATGCTTTTTAGTTTGTATGTGATTAGAATTCATTGGTTCTCTAACAGCTAGTACAATACCAAACTGCAGGAACCTCGAGATACTCCACTGTAACCGGTCGATATGCGACCCGCTCGTCATTTGGACGAACCATCGCTATGGGCGAGACTGGTCCTTCCGATACATCCATTCCTAACACAAAGCTCCGCGATGAGGCGATTCCTGATGGCAATGATTGCTCTGTCAGGTGCGTTTTTAACATTAATATCAAATTCCATTTTCCACTTCGATTGAAGAGATCTTATCTTTTCCGATCCTCTTTCTTCCGATTTGTGAAGCAACATCGCCCAGGCCTTTAGTAAAAATAATTATGTCACTGGTATGGTTGGGAAATGGCATTTATCAAGGTCGACTCAGCTCGGTAACACTGTCGAAGCCGTCAAACAAGAAATTATGAGTTGTGGTTTTCAAGATGTTGAGGTACGCAATGTGTTTCAAAGTTCTTAACTTTGATTCTTTCGGTTTGCGTTTGTTGATACTTATTTTTAATGCACCTGGCACCTGGGTGGTTTTGCTTCAACACTTTTAAGGCTATGTACCCCGAGAATTTAAGCACGGATCCCACTAATCCAAGTGGATGGTGGACAGGGGGTTACTCGCACAACATGGAGTATGTTGCCTACAAGGCGGTTGAGTTCATCGAAACCAATCAAAATAACGACTGGTTTCTCTACATGAACCCCACTGCCCCACATGCACCTGATGTGGAAGAGAGCATGGCTATGGATTGCTTGATCACTCCAGATGGAGATTTTACAGGGACTGAGCCGCACGGATGGTCCGTGATTGGCATGACTGCAGAGTTCAATAATGACTGTGCTGCATACCGTGCTGATGTTAAAAGCCGGGCTGGGAGCAATCTAAGCTCTGATCTAGGAGCAATCTGGGTTGATGATGCGGTGGGGGCGGTGTACAAGGCTTTGGAGAGAACAAATCAGCTCGCAGATACAGTGATTCTGTTCCAGTTGGACCATGGAATGGAGGGAAAAGATGAAATCTGGGAAGGAGGGTTAGTTTACTTGTTTTCGACAACTTGTTGAAAAATCAACTTACGCTATCTAAAACATTCCACTTTGTTCGCACCTATCAGTTTACGCATTCCCCAATTCATCCATTTTCCGGCAGGTCTAGGTATTCAGCACCGCAAGTTTCATGGAATGGTACGGAATTTGCTTTCGGGAACTTGTGAAAAATGTTAATTTATGCAATCTAACTTTTCATATCTTTTAACCTATAGGTTTCAACCATCGACATTGCCCCGACACTATTGGACTTTGCAGGCATCGACGGGAATTCTCCAGGGTATTACCAAATGGATGGAAAGTCTTGGAAAGCGGCCATCAATGATGATGTTATTGGTGATGACTGGAAAGCAAACCGATGCCTTTTTTTCGAGAGCTCCAGAAACCGTGCTGTTCGATGTGGTTGCGACAAGTTCATGATGATAGATAGTCTATCTAAGGAAATGACTGCTGCAACTTCCAATGGATGGTGGTCAGAAAATGAAGTTCTTTTTAACTTGTGTAATAGTAGTGGAGAATATATGGATGCTGACGAAACTCAGCAAGTCGACAGCCCCGAGGTCGACAATGTTATCTCCTCTAATCAGGCGCGAGCAGATGAGCTTAAGACAGCGCTTGAGTGCCACTTGACCAAAACTGATGCTGATATTTCACCCGTCTACCAGGAGTGTGCTGTAGGTACCACTATCACGCTTCCTCCAACAAGCTCACCGGCACAACCTGGTGAGCCCGAGTACACCGGCTATTCCCCCATGTTGGGTTCCCTCCTGTCAGGAGACTCAGTCGTTCTAAGCGCTAGTGTGATTGATGATAACCTCAGGACAGTCAACTTTAATGTGAGATACCCGGATGGAACCATGCTAGGATTCCCTAATGGTGGAGGCACAAGAATCTCTCCACTCGGTGACTCCTCCACTTGGGAGTACGTACTAGACACTTCTGGTCAGAAGGGAAAGTATGGATTCAAATTTGAGATGAAGGACAGAAGTTCCAATAACATTCGCTTCCCAGATAGTGATTGGATTGAGTTCTTGGTTGTTGATACTCCAGGAGAGCTTATTGCCGCAGCTCGAGAAGAAATTGCTACCATTATTATGAACGATTCTCAGAACTTAGCGGCCAAATTTGTTCGCATGGGATTTCATGACTGCGTTGGAGGCTGTGATGGGTGCATTGATTTGACCAACGGTGACAACAATGGGTTGCTTTATCCCATCGAACAGCTTCGGCCTGTTGTCGCAAAGTTTGAGCAGCCAAGTCTAGGAGTTACACGCGCTGACATTTGGGCTTTGGCAGCACTTGAAGGTGCAAGGGGCGCACAAGACAGCCAAGATCCTGAGAGCCGTGAATTTGCTTTCAACTGGATTGGGCGCAAGAACTGTGAGGATGCGAACAACGTCTGTCTAGATGCCAATGGCGTCTCCCAAGAATGCTCGGAAGGTCTCGGTCCCCACAGGGAACTGCCTTCTCCTGATCTTGATACTCATGGCCTCCTCACTTTCTTTCACAGCGACTTCGGATTTACTACACGAGAGACAGTGGCCATCATGGGCGCTCACACTCTTGGGACTCTGTCGCGTGCTAATTCTGGTTTTCATGGGCCCAATGGGTGGCTTGGAAATACAAACAGGCTCGACAACGCTTATTACAACAGCCTAGTGGGTGGTGATGCAGCCGATTTTGATCCTGCAACTTACAATCTCAACAACTTGATGAACGCTCCAAATTGGAATCAAGTTTGTTATGATAATACCGCTTTCTCCACACCCAACCGATGCCAATGGGAAAGAGGATCCGATCCCAACCATTTTGTCATGGTAAACAGTGACATTGCGATTGTGCGTGATTTATCTAATGGGCTCATCTTGAATGACGAAGGTGACGTCGACTGCCGATTCCGCTGCGCCAACGGTGGCAGTGGTTGCAATAGATGTCCTCACGCTGAGTTTACCATCGACATTGCTGCAGAGTACAAACATGATAACGCTGGCTTTCTTGAAGATTTTGAGGCTGCTTTTACCAAGATGATGAAGAATGGATACCAATCTAGTTCTGTATGTTCACCAAATGAAGTGTGCACTCTTCAGGACTTCAGCCGAAGGAACTTGCGATCGGGCATTAACCAATAAGTGCTCTTGTACGGAATAGGGCTGTATTCCTGCCTTTGGTCTGAAGACCTGAAATGGTTGCTGCTTTGTGTTTGATTGATTTAGGTCGAAAATGAATTATTGGTAACCTGATAGAGGAAAGGTTCATTAGGAAGTTGTTGATTAAACATACATTGAACTAGCACATGCAACGTTGTTGAAAGATATTTTTAGCTTATTCCTCAATTAAGTGACTGCAATGGTATGAGGAAATTGTCTCATTCCTGACTGACTGTTTAAATATGTGAAGACCCTCTGTAAATGAATCTGTTTTGCTTCTTGGGTTTGGTAGGTTGGGCTGACAATTGCGAAAAAAAGTCATTGGACAGAATCAAGAGGAAGATGGTGGCTAGTTTTCCGTGTCGATATAAGACAAACAAAGTCGTTACTATGGAGTTCAAATTGACACAACAAATTAATTTATTTTAATGTGCGTTCTTCTGATGTTATAAAGCAAGTCTAATAAAAAATCCATTCAATATCGTTAGACAGATTCCTAGACTTATTCTTTAAGGGTCGTTTTTATTCTTATTGGCATTTAGTTTGTCTGAAAGAAATGGAATTACTAAAATTGATCTGATTGATTTCTTTAAACAAAGTGTTCTAATTCTTGTGCCTTTGATGTGGCCAGATCAAAAAAATGTCGGTGAAGTTGTGAATCACTTCTTATCTGTCTTCTGAGGTCTCTCAACAAACTAAATTGAATGACAAGAAAATGATCTGGTTATCTTCTACAAAATCCTTTCTGTACAAAATATTTGGTGTAGATGGAGTCACTTCAACCTAAAAATTCCCAAAAGCTATGCCCTTTTTCTCTATAAATTTGTATTTTTAAATTAAAAGTTGAATCTCTTTTGGTTTTTCTGTGTTTTGCATTTGATGTAATACACCTCCTACCAATGATAACATCATTTTTGCCTTTCATTGATGTTGCATTGATTTTGGTGGGAGTCTCAGGTTGCTTTGAATTGAAATGTGTAATTGTAGGAGCCTACCCCCTCCCCTTTTCAG
>JALLOT010003511.1:240-11184 GCA_036939595.1 Thalassiosira livingstoniorum | reverse complement strand
GGTTTTCGGCGCATGTCAAGTGTCAGGGAAATACAGTTTAGGAGCTACCAAAAAAAAGTGAAAAAAATGTACTCGTTCGGGCTCCGTGGGACTCACTCCGATGCGCTCCAGAAACCTGATTCCAGCCACCCTCTACAGACATGCTCTTTTTGGACATAAGATTTTCCAATTGCTAGTAAGTATGGGTGAAGTGGGAGCATAACAATGGAATTGGTGAGTGGCATCTGGTTTTATTTGGAGTGATATTATCCCTTTCCAAAATACTGGTCTTTTGGAGCACTTTTGTCCTACCCAGACTTAAAACAAAAACATTACAGAGCCATAATAACCTTATCATATATAAACAGTTTGAATAGAGGTAGACTGTTTGTGATATCATCCTCCAGTATTTGTTTTTCTTAAAATAAAAGGTTACAATGGATTGAGATTCTGGTCAGGTCTTATTGCCTAGGTGTGCATCTGAAATATATTTTCATTCTGGTCTTGTCCAGATAGAGCAATCTAGGAAGATTTTTTAACTTGTGATCCATATGAATCTACTAAATGTAATAAGATTTCTGTGTTATCATCATCATCATAAGGTCTCAAAAACACTGTCAAAAACAAGTCTACCCCCTAAAATAATGCAAGAGTTATTTTTTCCCATGACATGCTGTTCTTGAATTGATGTGTACTTTTAATTGACCTTGATTTTGTGTTTGTAAGCATTCAACATAAGTGCACAAAAATTGACAGCCTTATGTAACAAAAACAGACTTGCAATTCATGAACATTAGAGTTCAACATAAGGGCTGGCTTAACTTGTTCCTGCCAACACTTGCCAGTTTTAGCAAGTGCTTATGAACAGTTACTGATAAAACTGACAAGTTTTCACATTTTTTTCCAAAACACCATGTTTGGGTCCATAGGCGGCATAACTGATAGGTAAACAAATTGTCATAAAAATTCTGCCCTAGAAAAGTACATTTTGGTACCTCTAGGAATAATATTCATATCACTGGTACCACCATGTCACTATCATTACTACTTTCAGATTCTCATGATAACAACCTGTCATGGCCAAATCAGATTTGGGCTGATCAGATGTGAATCTGGGAAAGAACAGACCAAACTAAGAGACTAGATAATCTAATTTTAAATATGGCAAAAATGACAAGATTTTGTTAGAAACATGACAAGACCATGGAAAAATTGCAAAATAGTCCCTATAATTCTAGTCTTGACAGAAATAACATGATTTCAGAGCCCTTTATATAGAAATTTTGGCAAGGCTGTGGCTCTATTATTTTTCTGATGGAAATGAGTTAAACAAGTATTGAATATCATTCCCAGTAAATGAAGCAACTGTCTAAAGTATGAGTAGAATTCTCATGAAAGCTTTTTTTTCTTAAATTATGTTCAATTTGATGATGAAAATAGGCAACAAAAGTTGACCAAAGAAGTAGTCAAGTAAGAATGAGTTGCAGATGATGATCATAATATCTGATTTAATGCAGGTTTTTACAGACAATCTAAGAATTATAAATTCTTTGTTGCTTAAAACATAATGGAGTAGTTTTAGGCCAGCAATTATATGTGTTTGTACATGTTCTTTTAAACTAATATACAGAACAAGAATTTTTACTTTTGATATTTCAAAAGCAAACAATGATTTTCTTCAGGCCAGGTAAATAATGTCATGATAATAATATGATCAGTAATCATTGTCTACCAAATCATATCTAGAGCAATGAAACCTATTTGTAACAAAAATATTCCAACCCAATTTGAAATCAAAAGCCTTTTTGTATGTTAATATCTAATAAAGTAATATCAAGTTTCAGACTCTGCTGTGGTTAAAAGTGTCACAATAATTAGGGCAAAAAACTAAGGAAACACTTGTCATAATGTATTTTGTTGTTAATATCATGATTTGATTGTTTAACATCCAATATACTTCATACAGGAAATAAACAAGAATTGGTTAAAAAATTTCTGGTCTTTTTCATAGATACAAAAAGATTCAATTTAAAATTTTACAAAACACAGTGCTCTAACTGAGCCCAAAACCAGGTTGGTATTTGTTAAGAAACTTTGTGTGTTGAATGATGAGTATTACTTAACATGCTTGCTGATATTAGTCTTATTCACACCAATAATTTTTAGTATGGAGATCAAGAATTGCTATGTACCTGTCTCACATCTTCATACATTGATATTAACACCCTCCCAAAAACATCATCTGATTGTTCCTTAGTCCCCAAGTAAGAAAACTGGTTTTAATTTTGTCATGATATTAAGAAAATTTTATGTCATTTAAATCATTTATGCTATTTTTCAAGTTGTGGTACTTGGCCTATATTAGCCAATAGTTTTTTAATATTAGGTTTCTTGTTGGAACTGATGGTAAGAAGCAACAACAGTATACTTGTTGATGATGTGGTTTAGCCACAATAGTCAAGACATGGGCTAGAACACTTATGTATGTCTAGACTGTTGATTGTAGCATGCATTGGTCATAGACTCTTTAATTACTAGGACTGTACTCATCATGGCTACTGACACTACTGAGTTTTTCCATGTTTGATATAAATCAATTGCATGTACAATTCCATGTTATTAGCACACTTTCCTAATTTTTCACCAGATTGATGTGTGTAATTATTACATTACAGTAATAAAGAAACCAACACCAATCTTGAGGGACAAATATTTCCCTTCCACCTGTAGCTACATTCAGACTACAAGGACTTACATCAAAAGCACTAGTCAAATTCCCACCATCAAATGGTGTCTAATGATGACATCATTGACAAGATTGAAAACAATCCTGACATCAATTATATCTCTGAGGCTCTACCTACTGCCAAGCTATGCTACCACCCAACAGAGATGATAAATCCAAGACCCCTAGAACCAGAATAGCCTGGGTGTGAATTTCAAGATCAGAAAAGCATCCTAAAGATTGTGAGAAATAAGTTGATGATGCCAATGAAAGGAAACAAAAAAGCCAATGACCAAAAATAACCATCATGCATGAAAAATTAAGACCAAATGTAACAAAGTGGTGACAGAGCATTGATGCCATCACCACCATCCAATCAAGTGCAACCATTATGGTCTGAAACCATTGTCAACACCATGGATGGGACTATTCATTGATTAAGGTATAAATAACTCAAAACACCAACCAAGATAATCTACCAATAGTGACACCATTGATTTATCATTGCAATCAATGAAAGCTATCATTACAACAAGTATCAAATATTACTGGGTGGGGGAAGATTAAAACAACATACCAAACTTCCAAGGGTACCTAAACTGGGACTCATTTGGCAACAAGTCAAATATCAATGAATGCTAAATGAACCAATGACAAAAGGCATTGTTCAAAGGGGAAAAATCATCATAAAACACAACAATAGTAAAAAGGAGAAAAAAAATAATATCAATGTTGCACAGGTGCCTAAATAGAGCACCATAATTTGGGGGACTCTAATACAAATTTAAACTCCATTTTTTTGAATTTTGTGTTTTTAGAAATTATTTTAATGCAAAATCATTCACATGGAGTCAGTTCAACATGGTCATGCATATGTCTGCGCTGAGGACCAAGGCCAAGTAGCCTGCCCAGGTCAGAGCTCAGGTTCCATGGAACTCAAGCATTCCAGCCCAAACACGTCAGTGACACTATTGGTACTAAGTAAATAGGTCAAGTACCAACTGCCAATAACAGCCAGCTTAGCTAGTAGAACAAACTCATTATTTTAGCCATGTACTGAATCAGAATAGGCTCACCATGAGCTCCTTCTCCTAGCACTCCAGCATTCATGGCTAACGCCAGAAACAAATAACAAAAGGCACCATGGTGGCAGCCTCCGAAGAGGCCATCCTGAAAAAATTTCCACATGGTGACCTTAGAAGTTTCAAGAACAACTTAAACTATCAAAAACTAACAACAATACAAAAAAGCTCTTCCAAAACCTTGCCACTATTGTTAGCCCCTACAAAATGGCAATCAAGGACATTTGGGATTGGAGATGGAAGGTGTGCTGTATGAACAAAAATACTGTGATCCATTTGATGCGCTCAACGAGCCAGACCCAAATGGCACAACCATCACCAAGGATATGGATGTACCTACTGTGGAGCAATTGGAACATGAATACAAACAGCTAAAAAGATCATACAAAATTCAAGAAATTGTCCAAAAAATTGAGAGAAATCAACTAAAAAGGCACTACCCGATGCCCTCCTTGTCAAAATTGAAGATGAATTTACAGGTCTCAATGCAGGCAATATCAAAATTATCCTGCAGCATTGTTTTGACAACAAGGGGAAGACCACGGATATGATGATAACTGAAAACTTGGAGCAACTCAAACAATATTTTGACTTGGATGCAAAAGATCCATTGTCAGGTGCAACCCTGATCAAAAGATCCATTGTCGGATGCAACCCTGATTTGCACAGGAGTTGCAGCAATTACAAAATTGGACCTGTTCACTTGGATCTGTCATGTGATCACCACATATTGCAAAGGGCTTAAATAATATATTCTTGATCTTGATGCTGGAATAAGCAATAGATTTTGTATGTTCACACATAATCTGATTTTTTCTTTCATTCTGCAGCAAAGTTTTGCAACACTTTTTGTTTTCAACTTTGTTATTATTAAAAAAGTTTCTTCCTTTATTTTGTTTTTGACATACTTTTCTATTTTTACATTCAGGTAGTCCAAAATGACTCCATGAACTAACCAAGAAAAATTTAATAGTCAACAATGTATCCATCTAGTGACCTAATGGATCAATGTAATTATGATTGATAAATTTAATATTTATTGGTACAATGTTTTTTTGACACAATTTTAAAAATAATGTTTTCACAACTAGGAAACAGTAAAATCTCCATGATCTCCATGGAATGCTTAAAATTTACTGAAAAAAATTCATTTTGCAGAAACTAATTCTAAACAAGTTCAATAAGATATTTTGTATTACAAATATTTTCACTGCATTGATAAACATTGAATTGTATTATGAAAATTCTATCTTTCAGAACAAAATTCCATACAAATAATTAGCTGAAAAATATGATAATACACACAGGACAACCAGGAAACATTATTAATCAGATAAATATTATCATTTTTCAAATACAAAGAAATCAAAAACAAGAAACGGATTAAACAGTATAATGAATCAAGATAGTGAACAAAAATAACTACCTTTTATGGTTTTATTACTAGATTTTTTTCTTATCTAAAGGGCTATGAATTATTTGGAATATTGGATGTTGCTAATATTGAAGTTTCAATACCTTGATGTTTTTATCACATTTAATTTTTGTTTCACTCAAAAAATATTAAAACCATGAAAAAAAGCAGTGCTTATTCATTTTGTTTGAATCTTTTGGTATAGTGTTTCAAAAGGATTGTTTCAAGAGAATAACTTTTAGAGCATGGCATACAATTGATTTGATCAAAGAAGGAAAGTATTATTGTGATGACTACCATAATTTCTTCAATTTTCTATGTGTTAAAGATTATTACTATTTTTTTACTTCAAAAATATACTGTACTTATTTTCTTATGTACAAATTATGCATGGAATATATGATTTAAAATAATTATAGCAAAAACAGCAATGTTTACCTTGCTGATAATGGGCACTGACTGACAGTGCATTTAGTCCAGGAAGTACTATGAAAATTCAAGTTTGTTGCACCAGAATAATTATCAAATTTTAAGAAAACTTGTGCAGTAATTGAAAAAAATTATTCACAAGAAAAGATTTACAATACCTGTTTGAAATTATTCATTAATCAAAAAACAAAAGTACTAGGTACAGTACTATCAAAATATTACCAGATCTTTTCCTATTACATACAGAAAAAATAACAGAAGAAAAAGATGGGGTCTTGGTGGTGGAAATCATATAGTTTTTACTACTATTTTTTTTTTGCATTTAAATGTTTCATCATTGATTCTGTTAAAGTTTATTGCAGTCTTGGGTGACATCAATCAATACATTTATCATTTTATTTTTTAATTAAAATTAACTATAACTAAAAGGTCTAAATAACACATTTTCAAAAAAATGAAAGGTATTTTTTTTTCAAAATCACTGGACTAATTTAGAAATTATATTTCATTTCATGTAATCCTATGTGTTATGAGCTCAGATCCCACTCACTGTCTCATATCTTTAGTACTTTCTTACCATATCAATATTGTTTTACAGTTTACAGTTTACAGATCATAGCTTACAGGTTACAGTTGATTTGCATTTTTGCTCTTTGTGTTGCCCTCCACAGCCTCCACTTTAAAGCTTGACTCCTACTCATCCCACCTTTGATAAGCTCAGAAAAATCTAGGGGACAGGAGGACACATAATATCTACTTGAGGACTAGGTCCGGCTCATGTTATCCAGCTGTGGTGGGGGTTGGTGTCCAAAGGATCCCATTACTGTATATGATGGAGAACCTTTCCAGGGACCTGTTTGTCTGGAATTGCTTCCATTGGGGGTTGTTCTAGTGCATAGGACTTTTGTTTTAACGGCTTATTTGCATGGTAATCTGAACAGGGGGGCATTTGCTGCCCTTTGATTTCCATATTCTAAGTTTTGGAGATGTTACAGCACCTTGTCCTGGTCAATCCCTCTAGCTGAGGGAAAGGAGGTTCCCCAGACTCACATCTCGCTGAACCACCTCTTGCCTCTGGATCCATTGTTCCTTTTGGGCTTAGAGCAGTGACTTTCATCTTAGCCTAATCCTTCCTGCTCTTTTGTCATGCCAACAGTGAGGGGAGCTTCTGACGTACTTAGGCAGGAAATAATAAACATGAAAAAATCTGGAGCATCCCCAAATCACACCTTTTCCATTTTAATTTCATACTAAAACATGTCTAAAAAGAAAAAAAGCAATGTAAGACAAAACATGACACATAAAGTTTTGGCAATAAAAGAGCTTTTTCAAGATTGACAATAAGAAAATACAATATTTCATATATTAGCAAAAATTTGATCTCAGAATTTTTGTGGGTTTCTGGTTGTTTTCATTCATTTTCATTCACAAAAATACACAAAAACACACCAAAATACACAAAAACACTCAAAAAACACAAAAAAACACAAAAATAGAAACAGGCAAAAACTCACTAAAACTCCCAAAAATAGATCATAATCAAAAACGAAAAATAGCAAAAATACTTAGCATTGAAAATTTTTGTGAGAGACATCAACCTCAAGACTGTCTGCTCTCAGGAATTGCAACCACCATGGTGGCAAACTCCTGATTGTGACAGAAACTGCCATTGATCTAGACAGGGAAGAAATCTTGACAATATTTCCATCATCATTGAAAGGCCTCTAAGAGAATAGCATTTTTGTTGAGGACGGAAGTATGTGGAGATGTCACCATTGCCTCTGGAGGACGTTACATTGGAATCATTTTTGCCTCCATTGCTGTGTTTTTTTTTTAGAGAAACCAAAGCAATCAAAACACTTTTAGCAGCAGTTTTTGCTAAATGTATTAAACATTATTGATTGATGCCAGCAAGAGTTGAAATCACATTTACTTAACATTGTTTCATGCTCCAAACACCTCCATTGTTATTCCCCATGGTGGGGGCTCAATGTGTTGTGACAAGCTTCGGGAATAGGGACATGAAAAACAGAAGAACATAAATTTGGAAATTTTGTTTTCAATTTTTGACAAATGATCAGCTTGAATTTGAATGCTCCAATTTTAAATGTTTTCATGTGATCTTGTGCGTTTTTGTGTGTTTTCGTGTATTTTTGTGCATTAAAACAACAAAAACAAACAAAAATCCACGAAAATCCACAAAATGGCTAAAAACATAAGAAAAAACTAGTACCCTAATTGTAGGTGAATCAGTGCATACCCCTAGAAAGTGTGCATATACTTTAGAAGTCAATTTAAAAACGTGTATATACTTTAAACTTGAAAGTGTGGTACCCTCGTAATATGTTCATTCCTGACGTCAGACAAATTTGCCCTGCCACGCACGTTATGTGTTCTTACCTTTTACTAAAATGTAGGTGGGTAAATATTACGTACTTCAATCTATCTTTGAAAGTGTGTATACTCACTACCAAAATAGAAAGTGTGCATATACTTGTAAAACCCCTTTGAAAGTGTGCATATACTTGAGTTTGAAAGTGTGGTGACCTCACATTCACCTATAATTAGGGTACTATTGAACCCTGACTGGTATTGCTGTACTTATCTACTTATGTACTCTCTCACAAGTCCATTGTCAAAAATCTACTTCTAAATACGCTCTACGGCCATAGTTGTACAAAGAATCTACTAAAAACGAAGATAGACTTTTACAAGCGATTGAGATGGAGATTTTCCTAAACAGTACCAATTCCAATGTTAATGTACAACGCAATTGAAGATTTAAAAATACTCTTGTGAAATAGGGGGAGAATAGGGGGTCAATAGTCAAATGGGACTGTACTAGATTGTTGAATGAAAAGTACAAGATAGAGGATATAGATATTATTGATACCTTACATACTATACGTACAAGTTACATACTCGAGTACTCTGGAGGAAAGAAGTCGAATGTTTTTTGTTTAATTTAAAAATAAAGTTATCAGATGAAAATTGAAAATTAAACATTTTGTACAATAATAATTAAAACTGCAGAAAGAAAAAAGTTTTAAATAAAATTCATGACATTGCACTTTGACAATGCATCTTTACAATACATCTGAAAAAAAAATTTAGGTCTCTCCACATATATTCCTTGTAAACTTACCCTTTTCCCTTATTTTTCATCTCGGAACTCTTGCAATATCAAATTGTAAATCAGAGTAAGATAATTTTTGGTCATTGTTGAACCACAAAAAGGCTAAGATCTTGGTGACTCATGCAATTAGTTATTCTATGGGGAACTTAGTCTTGGATTCACGTTTCACATAGAATCTCCAAATACTTGCCGAGAAGATCAGAGGAAAACTTTTGCTGTAGCTTCTTGTTCCTGGGTTGTCCAGATTATGTGTGGCAAAGGGGTGTGTGAATGCCATGTGTGGTAGCAGCTGTTGATGGGTTTGACAGTTATCATGTGTCATTTGTGAGCTCTCAAAGAGAATTAATTTTGTGAGCATTTCATCACGTTATGTAAAAATTGTGTCATGAGTGCTCTCAGTTGATTATAATGGCAAAAAAATCTAATATCTGTTGATGATAAAGAGTTTAAATAGAAATATTTTCACAATCAAGCCTTTTTTTACTAGATATGGATATCAAAAAAATGGAGTAATTATTAATTAAAAATAAGTAATTTTTTGAACATTTTCCTACAGAATTGATCCAAGGCTCAAATTGGAAATAGCACCACCATAGCTATCCTGAACCTTGTGTTTATATGTGTGGATAAGTCCTAGTTTAGTTTTGAAGTCAGTTAACTTCATTTAAACAAAACTTCATTTTTTCTACATCCAATACAAAGTAAAATAGACAGAAAACCATTTTTTAAATTTAAGTACTGGTGCTTATAATATAGGTTTAATTAAGAGCTTTTTACAAAAAAACACACATTTTTTATGTTGATTGTTATTTTCTGTTTTTCAAACAATCCAAAAATCTGTAGTGAATGAAGGTCATTGCTGGGTATCTCAAAGGATATGACCTAATGAAGTAGGAATAATTTTATTTTTAATTTAAAATTTGAGTTTTTTTAACTGAATTCTGAATATTAGAAAATATTTATACTCTGCTGTTAGAAAACAATTATTACCTAGAAGATAGTTTTGTGTAGAAATGAAATTAACATTCCTGATTTATAAGGTCTCTAACTGATTCTACATAGGAATAGTACTAAAATTTCCAATTCAAAAGGATTTCATCAATGTCCTTTGGTGAATTATGTAACAGTCAAATCACATGAATTTAAATTTGGAAAGCAAACAACAATATGTTTTGTTCATGTAATTTTAGAAAGCAATTTGTTAGCCTATCTAGTTTTAGCTACTGTAACATTTGACAGCTTAAACACTATGCATTCTTGAAAGTTACTATGATTAGTGATCAATAATACCACTGAATTAAGTTTAATGTACAATATGCCTAATTTTGTTTCCCTTTCAGTTTACAAGCCTTAAGATTAATTATTTTTTTATAATGAAAACAAGAAAACACAAAAGCCAGAAAACAAGAGGAGTTATATTTTCATTAAAAAATTTTAACAATTTTGATTGTAATTTACTAATAATGACAAATGCTAATTTTGGTAAAAGTTTTCAAAAAATCTATTTGAGCCATCTTTGGGTGAAAAGATTTTACTTTGTTCTTTTCTTCATATCTAAGACTTTCTTCACAGTAATATAACTCTCAGAACTGTGGATTTCCATCACTCCAAATCTGGTTAATTATGCAACAGAGAGTTATGCATAATTCTCTGCCAGTGAATTATAGACTCCAACAAGATTTTACACTCCAACTCCCACCTTTCTGTTAAATTGAATTTCTAATAATGCATTTAAAAAAATCATGTCATATTTGTGAATTATGCATTTTTTACATGTTTGTGAATTTTATTTTTGAATGACATCACAAATTTTTCTTCATAAATGCAGAAAATTCACTTTGTGTTTTCACATGCATCACAAATGATGAATTTTTCATCTTTTTCTGTGAATTATGCATTCTTTTTATGAATTATGCATTTTTTTTGAATTTTGCTTTTTTTTTCTGTGAATTTTGCATTATTTTGTAAAAACCTACCTTCTTACTGCTTCTTAGTAAGTACTTAAGTATTGTACTTCCTACCTACTACTTATTACTTAAGTACTAAGTACCATACTATTACTTACAATACAATACCAACCTTTGTGACAAAAGAAGACAATAAAAATTTTTGGCCATAGCATAGAGGTCCATGACCTGCAGCAACCATGGCAGACTCACTTCTCACGTGAGCTGTTGCC
>JALLOT010003510.1:0-11182 GCA_036939595.1 Thalassiosira livingstoniorum | reverse complement strand
TGTGGAATACAAGAAAAATGTCCATGGATGACTACAAACAAAGTCTTACTCCTTTATATTCCACACCAGTTGGCTGAAAAAAGGCCATTGGCCTTTTTTCTGGACCACTGACGTGGAATACAAAGGCGTAAGACCTTGTATAGTATAACATTCCTAAAAAACACCAGTTCATTTACAAGGAGATTTTTTTTACAATGGTACAAAAACATAATAACCTATACTATAAGATATTCAAAGACAATAAACATGAAAAATATACCATGATGAGTGAATCGGATAATCATTGTGAAGGTTTCATTGTATTGATGGATCAAAAAGTTTCTAATATGTAAAGTCCATCAAGATCCCTAATCATGTTTCAAAACCCCTTTACACATGAAGATCCTTTTAATCTTACAATATTCCACCACGAAAACCAGTATGATACCAAATCCAAATGGTTATCTCTGGTGTTTAATTTGAAGTTTGCAAGAAATTCAAGGCACCTGTTTCAACTTCTATGGGTAATCTGTCTGTCTTGATTTTGTCATTTTCTTGGCCAAATCCTGACTAAATGATTATCATCCAATCTGTGGTTGAAAATAGTATGCATGTAAAAAACTAAAACTTGCTTAAATTAGTGTTCAATGTCAAATCATAACCTTTTTTATACAGTGGTTCAAATGGCAAAAATATTCATTTTAGATACTTTCACATGAAAATTTCAATTTTGGACTTTATTTTTTTTATGTGAAAGAGCAATAATAGGAATGCTTGCTAAAAGAAAGTCCCAATTACTACTCTATATTAGTTAGTCTCTGAGATGAAATTTGACTAATTTGACAACAGCTTCAAACTACAAATAAGTAGAGTTTGCCCATTTATCCAAATTCAACTATCCAATTAGTTACTAAAACCATGGAAAAACAATAGATGTGTTGGTTTTGTATGCTTTTTACCTAGAATTCATTGTTCAGAGAATATTAAAAAAAAATATTTGAGCCAGTTGTCTGAGAATTGACTTCAGGGTTTTGATCCCATTGGATAACTGACACCAACATAGCCACAGTTGATGGTTAGTAAACAATTATATTGAACAAAATATTCCATGACCCCCATTTTCAAAAATGACTAATAACTCAAAATAACCATCTTGAGTCAGGTTATTTTTTAGCTATTTTGAGTGATGTATAATGACAAAAAGCAATAAGAAGACAGAAATTTAGTCTCTTTTTCAAAAATTTTATATTCATTTTTACCTGATTTCTACTACCAAATCCTTCTCACTTGAAAGCAAAAGTCAATTTCATTCAGGGTACAGAAAACATCACACATCAGAACACATATAATTCACAAATCCATTCCTAGGTCCTTACCTTTCTGCATGCATATTTTGAAATAGTAAAATCCCAGGATTAACTGTTGAACTCACAAAAAAGGCTAGGATTAGGTGACTAATGAAATAGCAATTTTATGAGGAACATCTTGTAGTGTATAAACTGCACGGTAGCACAGGCCTGGTTTTGTTCAGCAGGCAGAGGTTAACTCATGCTGCAGCTGCTGCATCCTGGGAGGTCCAGGTTCCATGCAGCAAAAGGGGACTGGGCCTGCCATGTGGGACAGTAGCTGGAGCTGGGTTTAACTTTTTAGCATATAACAATTTAATATGACAAACTCAATAGATGGGATGAAATGGTGGAAACGTAACCAATACCTAATAGTCAACCAATATCTCTATGTTTTGGGACCAGCTGCACCAGATAACTAACCAATAACTAATGGTACAAAATCTACAAGTACTAGGGATAACAAATAATAACCAACCAGACTGTGTAAAAAGTAAAAAGTACATGGATGGAAAGGGCCCTAATTGGGGGTGAGGAGTGAAAAAAAAGAATAGGAGTATGTAGTTAATAATTTTATTTTGACTTTCCTTTTTTTAGAGCACTCGTCTAAAGTTACTTTTTGGTTGTAGTTTAGTATAGCTATCCAAACGTACAATGCGAGAGGTGAACCGAATTCTCATACGTATGTATGTATGTACCTTTGGTACATGCATTGCACGCATACGAGTACTTACAGAAGTACTCTAAGTAGCATCGAGCGCTCGAGGTATGTATGTACTGACGCTTATTATAATCTTAAGAAGTAAGTACTATCATACTAGAATACAATACTACGAACCGCTCCATTGTCTACGCTCGCTGCACCGACCATCCAAAAGCACTGCTAGTAGCTGCTAGTATATTGCAATTGGTGTCATTGATTTGGATGAATGGAATCAGTGGCAAGCCATTAAGCAGCACAAACAACAAAAAATCCTGCACACCATCATCACATTCACATAGATACTTTGTGTTCGAACACTGAACCCTTTTCTTCCTTCAAAGCAGCTTCCAAGTCTACAATTCTCTTCCTTTGCACCGGGATCGAGGATCGTGCAAATTGTGCAAACTGTGCCAGCGGCGGAGGGAAACTCTACCAAATATTTGAAATTGTTCGTCCTGAGTCCTGATCGAGGGGGACCGGGAAGAGTGCATCGTAGAATCAAAACGCTTCGACAAAGATGAAGAGAACCAGCCGCAGAACGGCAGCGGCGTCGGCTGTAAGTGAAAATCTTTGACCTGTTTTCACTGCTTTTTCAAATGCATGTCGAAACTAACAATTTCCTACGAATTTCCTTCCAATATCCTACCATTCTCCTACAATATTCTCGTCGTATCCGAAACAGGACGAGGAAGAACAATCCGGCAGCCGACGCAGCACCCGAACCCGCACCAAACCAGTGATCTACACCCAAGAAGAAACCGACAGCCCCAAAGAGCAGCATTCCGACTCCAATGATTCCGAAGCCGAAATGGAAGTGGAGGAAGCGGATGAAGAAATGGAGGAGGTGGAAGAAGAGGAGGTGGAGGAAGTGGCCCCCGTACGTAACATCCGTAAATCATCCCGATCCACCGCCTTTCGGGGGGAAATGAAAGATCCCAGCATGTCCATCAAAGATCTCCTCCAGGCATCTGCCGAATCTGATGCTCCCAAAAAGCGAAAGGCAATCAAGCACAAGCGGTCGTCATTGGAGACCTCCGGGGGGGACGACGAGGAGGAGAGCGACTATGAGAGTGACGTCCCGAAGAGGAACGCTCGTCGATCGTCCAATGCTTCCCGTGCATCGCGCACGTCCCGTACGTCCCGTACTTCGAGAGGCAGCACTGCCAAGAGTAATATTGCAGTCGTGAAATCTCCCGCCAAACGACATTCCAAGCGGCGAATGACAAAGCGAGTGGAGTTTCCCGAGTCCTCCGAGGAAGAGTCGTCCGAGGAAGAGGAGGAAGGGGAGGGATCGGACGACGAAGAAGACGAGAACGAAGACATTAAAATCCACCGCATCATTGCTTCCCGCACCATGACCATCGGAGAGTGGAAAGAGGTAGGCAAAACCATGAACACTACCGAAATCACCAATGGGAGCCGGTGGTTCCAAGAAGAAGACACTCGGGATCCCAACAAGTACGAAGAGCGATTTTTGGTCAAGTGGCAAAACCTCAGTTTTTTGCATTGCAGCTGGGAAACGGAGAAGGATTTGGTGGAACTCATTGACAATGCCAAGACGCATCTCAAGTCGTTCTTTCGTAAGAGTGTGAATGGATTGTTGTACGATGCGGATGAGCGGTTGGATGGGGATTATTTTGACCCGTCGTGGGTGCAGATTGAGAGGATTTTGGAGGTGAGCGTGGAGGAGGAGGACTGGGGTTGGGGGNCCAAGAAGAAGAAGAAGGGGAGTGGGGATGTGTCTCCGATGGAAAAGTACAATATCATCCTTGATGTGACGGATCCGGAGTTTGAGAGTGGGACGGGGAGGCAATTTTATGTCAAGTGGACGAACACTCCCTATTCTCAGAATTCGTACGAGTTTGAACGGGATTTGATTTTGAACGAAGTGGAGTATTTGGACCAGCTCCAATCGTACGAGGGCAGGAGTGTCAAACCCTCCAAGGATGAAATGAAAAAGATCTTTAAGAAGAGCGACAATGAAACCAGGCAGCTTTACAAACTCTTTGGTGACAAAATTGAGAGAGACGAGGACAAGGTGAAGGAATATCAGCAAAATCTCGAAAAGCAGGTGTTTCCGAATGGAGGACAACTGAGGGACTACCAAGCAGAGGGTGTTTCTTGGCTTGTGTCGAACTACATCAATAGGCGAAGTTCCATCTTGGCAGACGAGATGGGTCTGGGCAAAACATGTCAATCGGCGGCCTTCGTCAGTACCATCTCATCGCAGCTTTCGAAACGAGGGCCCTTCTTGGTAGTAGCTCCACTAAGTACAATCCCGCATTGGTACCGAGAGTTCAGTGCCTGGACCAATCTCAACACGATTGTCTACCATGGATCGGCAAACGACCGAGAGAGGGCGCGAGAAGATGAATTCCCATTCCCAAGCGATCGCGTGGAAACCGTCGGCTTCAACACCCGATACCTGAACAAAGTCGCAAAGAAGTGGAAGTCGAAGCCCGAAAAGACTTGGATGGTGCAAGTCGTCATCACCACGCCCGAAATGCTGGTCACCGATGACTTTTCCGAGCTTGCTGCCATCGAATGGGAAATTCTCATTGTTGACGAAGCGCATCGGCTGAAGAATCATAACTCCAAGCTTGCGGTGAACCTTCGAGACCATCGTTTCAAGTTCCATCATTCACTGTTGCTCACAGGAACGCCAATCCAAAATAATATGCAAGAGCTATGGACTTTACTCAACTTTATCAACCCGGAGGATTTCGATAGCCTCGATTCGTTCATGGAGAAATATGGGGATATTAAGAGCAAAGAGAGGGTGGATGAGTTGCACGAAACTATTAGGCCTTACATATTGCGAAGGCTCAAGGAAGATGTTGAAAAGTCAGTTCCCCCGAAGGAAGAAACTCTTATTGAAGTCGAGCTTACAGTTTTGCAGAAGCAGTATTACAGGGCACTTTATGTGAGTGAACGTAGTGTGTTTTATGAGCGTTTAATGGTACTCCCATCTTCTAATCATTCTTTTCTTTCCACTTTGTTAGGAAAAAAACTTGAAGTTCTTGCATCGTAACAAGAAAAAGGCACTGGACGGCCCAAGTATCAGCAATCTTGCCATGCAGCTTCGAAAGTGTTGCAACCATCCATTTCTTCTTAAAGGTAGGTATTGCATTTGTTATCCTTATCAACTTGACGCGTCGTGCACTTGACTGACCACATGGATCTGCTTTTATTCTTCTTTGTTCTTCATTTAAAGGCGTGGAGCAAGACGTTCGAAAACAGCAGCCCAGTGAAAGCGTTATCGACTCGCTCGTCAATGCCTCTGGAAAATTTGTACTTCTTGACAAGCTCCTCCCAAGGCTGAAACAAGATGGGCATCGCATTCTTTTGTTCAGCCAGTTCAAAATAATGCTTGACATCATTGAAGACTACCTCAACCTTCGTAGCTTCAAGTGTGAAAGAATTGACGGTTCAATCACAGGTCTAAAACGTCAGGCGGCAATCGATCGATTCCAATCAAAGAATAGTGATGGAAGAGAGCAGCCATTCATCATGTTGTTGAGTACAAGGGCAGGAGGAGTTGGGTGAGATATTGTTGAGACTTACACCCCTTTCGTCCGTGTGCGTGACAATCGACTAACATCCTTAACTTTCGCTCCAATTGCTCCAATGTAGAATCAATCTTACAGCCGCAGACACTTGCATCATCTTCGATAGTGACTGGAACCCTCAAAATGATCTTCAAGCTCAAGCACGATGTCATAGGATTGGCCAAACGAAAAATGTCAAAATTTACCGCATCCTAACCCGCAAGACCTACGAAATGCAAATGTTCCATATGAGCTCGCTCAAGATGGGTTTGGACCAAGCAGTCCTTCAAGGGATCGAAAATACAGGTGGCAACAAGGACATCATGACAAAGGTAATTCCCCATTTAACAGTATTTGATATCATTTTCTTTCTCTTTGAGTCTTGACATGCCGACACAAACTTCGTTTCTCATTCAATTGATTCCACACTTGAAAATTAGGAAGAGGTAGAGAAACTGTTGAAGCATGGCGCTTATGACATCTTCAAGGAGGATAAAGATGGCACCTCCGAGAAAGAGTCTAATGACTTCGTTTCTCAATCGATCGATTCCATTCTTGAACGCCGCACAAAGACGGTCGTTCATGAAAACACTGGAAGCAAGAGCAATGCTGCCGGCGGAACCTTTTCAAAAGCAAGCTTCAAGAATACCAATACTGATGGCATCGCTGCGACAGAAATTGACGTGGACGACCCAGACTTTTGGACAAAGGTTGTTGGAGAGGCGAAGGAGGAGGACGATCAGGATGACCTTGCTGGCAAGAAGAGGAAAAGGACCAAGACGAACTACAGCGAAAGAGAATATCTCAAAAATCTCGATGCGAAGATCAGAGGAGGGATTGACAGTGAAGATGATTACAAAGACGACGATGATGCATCTGCAGCATCTAGTGATTACGATGATAAGGGAGAAGTTACGGATGACGAAGATAGTATTGACAACGAGACACTCAAGAAAATTCTCAAAGCCAGCAAAGCGATGAAAAATGAGCGTTACATTTGGGGTGGTTCTGCACCTACAGACTGGATGCAAGCAGATGCTGAACAAGTTCTCAAGGCTCTTCAGTCGTTTGGCTACAAGAACGTCTCTTTTGATAAATTCCTCTCTACCATGTCATTGTCGAGGGCCTATGATCACAAGGAGATACATAGAATGGGATGGGCGCTGCCTCTGATTGCCCTATACGAAGTTGCAGAGAACGAAGCTCTGGAATCCGACATCAAGGGAAAACAAAGTAATGAAGATTCTTTGGGGAAGACTTTAGATAGCAGCAATGCTGATAGCTCCAGTGGCCATGAAAAGGAGGGGAGCGATCCAGCCAATCGACTTGAGGAGTCTTTCAAGAAGTTATTGCTTGCTAATGAATATTGGGTGACGAAGGCCATAGCCGACGCAAAAGTCTATGCTCAATCGGGAAGACCTCGAGATAGAGAATATGTGGAAAGTATTTTGAATGGCATGCCAAAGAACACGAGCAAAGAGAACACAGTACAAGCAAAGTTGACTGCGGCTTTCGAAGAAAATGTCTGGCCCGTACTACGATCACGTGGATGGAAGAACGATGGAGAAGGATCGAAGCGTGTTGCACTCACTTACAATGGAAAGACATTCAAGTCGATTACAGCAGTGCTTGATGTGATGCCCAAGCACCACCCAGAACTGATGCCCATGGTGAACTCCCTTGTTGCAAATATATCGTCATCATGCAGCAACCCAAATGATGACTCTGTCGAGTCGACTTTGGAGTATGGGAGTGTTACTGCAAAGTCTCTAAAGCAGTTTCTCAACAATTTTGCTCCTCTGCAGCTTGTGGCGGATCGCATTCGGCCAAACAGAATGGGACTCAGTAAAAGACTCCTACCGCAGTGAGTATTGCTGCAAAATTTACATTTCAAATTGTTTCAAATGTTGCGCAATAGTTATCTCACCTGTCTGGCCGATCTGCCCTTTTTCGCTTTAGGCTTGTCTTACTGCATGGACTTCATCACTTGGTTTCTTCTGCTGATTCGAATGTCCCCGTTGATGCTCCTTTAGAAGACCGAAACTTGCAACTATCAAAACTCATCAAAGTCCACCCTGGTACAGCCTTGCCCCACGAGGAATGGACACCTCTTCATGATGCAATTCTCATTCGCGCCACTTCCAAGCATGGTTGGCTTGATAGACAGTCATGCTGTAATGCTATCGCAGATGACAGTTCAATCAAATGGGGACCGCCATTCGAAATCCCTGAGGTTACAGCAGATATTCAAAACGAGTCAGACGCGGAAAAACACAAAGAAGATGGGGATAATGAGTTTCTGAATGCTGCCTCTAGAGCAACTGCCTTTCTCAACAAGCATTCAGTTCTAACTGAAGAATTTCGTGGTTTCCAGGTATCCACTTTGATCAAGATGTTTGGCATTACTCAATCTAAAGCTCAAGAAGGGGAGGCTGAAAAAGAATGTTGGAGTGTGGACACCGAAGCTTTGAAGTCAAGGCGAGAAAGCGAGGGCACTGATGAGCTCCCACCAAGGAAGCTCCTACTTCGCCGTGCAAAGAAGATTGTAATGGCTTCCATTGGGAACCCAAATAATACGCCAGACGAAGGAAAAGAGGAGAAGGAGATTGGGACGGAGACAGAAACCGCTGACATTCAAAAGTCAGAGACAAAAGCAACCACAACCTTTGGTTATGGCGTTCTCGACCAAACTTGCCCTGCAAATGCTCTTCTTCTAGAGATGATGCGCGGCCTCTTGAAAACGACCCAAAAGCAAGACATTACCGCCCTGAATCAATTGACGTTGAAGGAGATTGATGCCCGCATTGAAGATATGGCTAAGCCGGCTGGTTCTGACGAGTCTCAGGAGGCGATGAAAAAAATTAAGAATGATTTTCAGATATTTGTGGACAATGTCGCCAAGACCTCACGCACTGCCAAGAATATCCTGAGAGTGATCCTTGGCATTGATCCTGTGCCGTCAAAGCAGGCATCTGGTCCTCTCTTTCCAAATGATATCCAGAAAAAGGGCACCAAAACTGCATCCACCGTGGCTAAGGTGGTCCTCAGCAGAGTGAAAAAGCAAGCTCTCACACCTTCGGATTCTGCTCTGAATCGTGCAATGTCTAACCTAAAAGACATTGCAGACGGAAAGAATGAATCGAAGAGCGAAGACCTGAGACTCACTTCGACGGAAATACTTTTGCTGACCGTGCTTTCTTCGCAAGGACTACCTGTTTTTTCAGAAGATTGGAACAGCCTTATTGATTGCAAAACAATGATTGATGATATTTGCTTAGACTCGTTTCAGATTTACTTTTTTGCTATGAGTGGTGTGATGAAGGCAGCCGCAGGAGTATGGCTTGATATCGCGAAAAAGAAATTGAGCGATAGAATCGCTGTCTACAACTCTGCATCCGAAGAAATGCAACAGAAGATGAAACAAGAGATTGCAGTACTGAAAAAAGATGCCGAAGCCAAAGAAATGACTCTAAATGACTCAAACTACTTCTGTTCAAACCCTATGCACTTTGCAAGAAAGGTAATCATGTTACTCGAGGCATTGCGGACTTCAATGGGTTCTGTTGATTTAAAGGTAAGTTGCGAGGATAGATTGGAATTCTTCCAAATGCTTTAATATTCCTGATGTCACATATCAATTTTTCGTGCACTGCAAAATCCAGAAAATTAAATCCCCAAACAAAGCTGAGAATGGACTAGGGACAAAAGTCCTAAACTGGCTTCAAAAAGAGTTACAAAGGTGGGCTGTTCCACTTGAGTTACTGGACAAATTTGGCCGTGTTTTATCAAGTACCAGTGTTTCTGAAAACGACAAGCATCCCCAATCCTTTGACGCTGCGATCATGACAAAGCGTGACTGCCGTACTGTCATCATTCAAATTGCACAACAAACAAGGCTCAGATCAATATTTATCAAGCATGAAACCTCAAAGCTTTCATCTGAACTGATCCCCAAAGCAATGAAACAGTCTGAGTGGGAAAGTCGCCCCCAGTGGTGGAATCACAGAGATGATTCAGAGGATAAATGCATTTGCAAAGATGATTTGGATCTACTCACTGGGATTTTGGACTATGTAAGTACCATCAGGCGTTGGTAACTTTAGATCTTTCGTATGGAAACTGACCCATGTTTTCATTCTATTGCTTTGTTGCTTTTCTCCCATCATCTTAAAGGGTTATGGTGGTTTTGATTGTTTGTTAAAGCATGACTTCCCATTCTGTGCTCGATTGAATGCTCAGGAGAAGGAAAGTTCGTCTTCTTTCAATCGGGCTTGTGCACAAGCGCGCATCAATCAACTAACACGAGAATTGCACTTTTTGGATGATTCCATGGATGTAAGTTCCCATCAGCTTTTGAATTTGTTGCAAAGATTTCCTCACAGCTAAAAAAATATCTTTCATTTGCTACAGATGATGAAATTAGTCCAAAGCAGAAGTGGAAAGAGCAAAGTAAACTCGGACAAGACACTAGAAAATAATACCACCAAGAAACCATCCAAACCGTTGGGTAGCTTACAAGCTGGTATCCAAGCCTTTTTCAAACGCTCTTCAAATGGGGATCCAACAAGTAGTTCGAAGAAACAGAAGACACCTCCTACATCACCAGAAAATAGCGACGTTGAAATAATATCTGTTGATTGTGAATCTAGGAACGGGGATTTGGCGTCAAAAAAGCGGAAGTTGGCTGAACCCCCATTCGAGACAAGCAGCAAAAAACAAAAGTGATTGATCATTTAATTGACTTGATCTATTTTTGTTAGAACAACAAGATTTTATTGTTTGAATAAACAACTGTATTTGAGTGATATTATGTAATTAGAAATACTCTTTATCTGATCCTAGCTGATCCTAGTATGGTGTGGCATGTTGATTTTCTTGCCTGCATGCTGCTTTTAGGATTGCCTTAGAGTTAAAGTAATAGGCAAATTAGGCAATGTAAAGAGAAGCTAAGGTCACTGCACTTGAGTGGTCTTTGTCACCTTCTGTTGCTGTAGCCACTGGAAATACGTATTCTAAAAATAGCATGGTGCAATGTAATGGTTGTGCAGACATAGTTGTGACGACTGCTGCTGCTGCTGACAAAGGTGGATGTTCCTTCCTTTTTATCCACCAAAGTTTTGGTGTGTTGCCATTGACAAGAATTCCAACGGCACTGATCAGGAGTTGTGAATTTGTTTGATACATTTCTTCTTCTTTGACCTAAAAGCATTGAGTTGTTCTGCATGTGTAGCTACAGAAGCAAGTGGTCCTTGCAACATTTTGTCAAAGGCCAGACTATACTCAGGTTTTTCACAAACCAGTAAAAAACCTTCTCTAGAGCTCACAATAAAATAAAACTTGTTTTTGTCATCTCTCTGCATGGTGACTGCCTTCACTCCTTCTCTTGTCTGCATATGGTTATGCATCCCTTTCACACCAACTACAACAACAATAACCACAATGCTGTTGCTGTAAATGATTGCACTGTTGACTAAGAATGATTGATCAGTCACACCTTTCCAATTCTGCACTGGCACAAGTGAGTGCAGAATTGGAAAGATGTGACTGAAAATTGATGCTGAGTCAATGTGAGCTTCTTTTTGTACTCCCTTGAGTGCAAAAGAACA
>JALLOT010003509.1:0-11189 GCA_036939595.1 Thalassiosira livingstoniorum | reverse complement strand
TCTCATTTGGAGCACGGCCATGCAAAGGATTGGCCGTGCTCCAACAGGAAGGCAGAGAAAACTACACAGTACTACATGGCACACTGCAAAATTGCAGCATAGCACTGTTTTGGTCATATCTCAGGCCAAACAAGTGCATTTAAAGCCAGACAAAGCCAATGGCAACACCAATGAGTTGTATGGGATTGCTTTTGTGCCTCAAAGGCAGCAAACAACCCATTAATGGTGCAAAAATATATGTACCATTATTAGTACATACGACACTCTATAAGTACTAAAAATAGTATGCTTGGCTGTCCAGCACACTCCAATGAATTCTTATGATACCAATCATCCTGTATCTAAAGAACCTCTTGTTTCCAATTTTTATCAGGGTATGCCACAAGAGCAACACCAATTTTGGGGACCCACTAAACAAAATAGAAAAATAGCTACAAACCACATTGTCACCATCCAAATAATGAGTACCAATCTAGTGTATATGGTGTTTCTCTTGGTGCTGGTTACAGGGTATCCAATAACATGTTTGAGTGTCATACTCATACCTTACATATGCAATACCAATGTTTTCTTGTTTTCCCTTTTGTTATGTCACCCATGGTGATACTTATTTCAGGTATCCATCACTAATGATCTGTTCCATCTTGGAGACTGCAGTTACCAAAGAGAAAAACAGAAGAGCTATCCCATGAAAAATCATAATTTTAGATTTTTGAAAGTTTCAAAAATATTGCTGTGTATTTGATTGCAGCTAACTTGTGTGGTCTTGGAACTAGCCTGAATCACATCCACCTAATAGAAGTCAATGTTAAAAATGTGGTACATTGGGAAGAGGATAGAAGAATCATTTGGGGCTGCTTATCAAAGAAGAAGCAAGAAGAATCAGAGCCTGTTTTGGAACAATCTCTTTATGTTGGGTAATGTAAATGTTACTCTGAAGACAAAATATCCAAAGAGCAAAAACATTCATTTTGGTGTCCTGACTTATCACAATGAAGGGACACATGTTCCTCTATTGGATAATACCTTGTTGAGAAGAAGTAATTGAAGAACTTCTTGGGAGGAAAAACTTTGAAGTGTGTGATTGTTAGTTAGTAATATTTCAAATGAAGTTGGTTTCTTTGATATGTATTTGTTCCAAAAAGTATGCAAATTTACTTAGGCTCTATGAACTAATGAAATGGAATGTATGGGTGTCTACATGTCATATAGAAATGTGTGTCAGCAGAAGGGGGATCCACTGCTATCATTCTAGAACACCCAAAAGTTTTCATTTTTGAGAGGTTGACATGTATGCACACAAAAGTATGAATTCCTATATTGTCAATTATAATATCAATATATTATATTAATTCCTATTAACAAAATATTCCAGGCTACAACATACTTTTTATCTCTTAAATAAGGCAGATAGCCAAGAGAGAGTTTTGTCTCTTCAATAGCAAGTTTTGTAGAGAGAAACTTTATCCTGCAGGTATTTTTGTGGAGAAGTAACAATGATTCTGGAATAAATGAATACCTACACATAGTCATACTAATATATGTAGGTTTTTCATCTTATCAATTTAGTATACAGATATATGTATAAATAATGTCTTATCTACCATGCATTAGTACATTTTAAGTGATGTTTGCCATATTGAGAACACATAAGAATGCCAATAAACAGAAATCAATCAAGCAATATAAAATAGTATTTGGTTTTAAGATAGTTCGTGGAACTAATTAGAACCAGAACTGTTTGAAATTTACTTGGGCAATTCAATTTTTGTGAGTAATTTGTGATTAAATCATAGAAGCCTTTTTGTCCATTCAATTTTGATGTTTTCACATTAGCACCTTGTGAGTGCCAGCAGCTGTAGCATGCACATACAAGTGACTTTACTTATCTTATGATTATTTGTTATTGTACTCCTAATGTTATCATTACTCTAAATATGTTCTAGGTGAGTGGGGTATGAAAGTAGGTACTACTAATACTAAATAACAAGTAGTAGTAAGTAGGCTTAATACCAAAAACCATCCAAGAAATTGCTAAAACTCACAAAAAAGTTGCTCAATGTTGTTTTTCTCAATGTTTTAAAAACAAAAATAATATTTTGGTGCCATTTTGTGCCCATATTTGTTTCCATTTTGTTACCATTTTTGTTTCTCCATGGCCATTTTTTTGTGCCATGGCCATTTGTGTTATTTTTTGGGCAGAGCATGAGATTCTAACCTCAACTCATAAATGTACATGCTTCTTAGAAATTTAACCTAAAATTAAAAAAGATAAAAAATATGCTAAAAAATTCAGAAAACAATATATCTTTTTTCAAAAACAAAATAAAGCAAAAACAGCTTAAAAAGGACAAAAAAATGTTTTGTCAAGTCAAATAATGTTTTTTTGTTTTTTTTTAACTTTTTGTCAAAATAGGTAGTAATGAATCAATGAACAAACTTGTTTTGATTAAGTTTTTTAAGTATATACAAAAAATATGACAGTATTAGTATCATGTACTACTACTCATAGTATTCCTATTACATAGTAAGTATACCAAGTTAATATGAGTAATAAAATGCTAAATGTTCATGTGATATGACTATTTTGTTGACCACTTTCTGCCTTTGGAGTATTTGCCAAAATAATTTGGGTCATGCCTAGCCATACAATAATTTTTAAATATAATTCCTACATAGATAATACTTTAAATAATTTGTGTGTGCCAAAACTACACCAGAACTTCCTATGGGGCTTAAATAAGTAATTTGCCACCATTATGGAATTAATATGACATTTTAGGCTGATAGTAGTAATGCCTACTATATACTTGTAGGTACTAGTAATAGTAATTATGGACATACCTTTGTATATTTATTAATCAAAAATGGATTTAAAATGTGCATTTTTATTTGTCAGAATTTGTGCCATGGCACCAAAATGAAAAAAAAATGTTATAAAATGGTACCAAAATGAAAAAAAATGTTTTAAAATGTCATCAACATAGAAACAAAATGGCACCAAAATTTTGCTTCCATTTTGGTGCCTTTTTTGTGATTTTTGTGCATATATCACAAAGTTGTTTCCATTCTTATTGGAAACATACTTGTGCACATCAACATTCAAAATCATTGAAAAGAGTAATTGCTGCAATAACTTAAATCCTAATTATGAAAAATATTTGACCCGTGAAAGGAAAAAGATTTTGGAGAAGAAAAATCAGTCAAAACAAAAAAATGTCAAAATTTATGGGTTATCACATGGTTCCAGTGAAAATATTATGATTATCATATTCTTTAGTCTTATGGTATCTACATACCCTGTACATAGCTACCTACTGTGTCATATTTTGATACATAATACTTACTCCTATCTATGTACTACAATAACAGACAACAAGTATATGCACACTTGCGCACCTTTGTGCACACCAGACAACAAGCAAGCACGCACCATCCAAGCCAAGTAACACCAAAACACAGCACAATGGTATCTTCCATTAATTTGGGTCTTGCAAAAGGGCCAAGCAACACAAATCAACAACCAGACATTGTTCTTTGTCACCAACAAATGGTGATGCTCAAAATAAGCAGGTAGAAGGTCCCAAGTTTTTCTGATGCTTCAAACTCCTGACAGAGAAAAAATATGACATCTCCTTTTTTGACCATTTGCCTTACAAGAAAAACAGGATGCAAGACATTATGCAACAATCAATAATTGTCTGGCAGTGCTGACAAGCGTTACTACTTGGCATAAACTGGGAAAAGGTCCGCAGCTCTTTTTGAGGCTTCAAACTCTTGGTAGAAAAAATAAGACATCTCCATTTTTGACCATTTTGCCTTGCAAAATCATTGGGAAGCAAGACCTTAGGTAACAACCAACCATTTTCTTGAGGTTTCAACAAGCCAAGTTGTGTTGTCATCACTATTTCACAGTCTCTGGATTTTTTCTGAACTCAAAACTCCCAACACATCAAAAAATACTAGATTTTCTATTTTTTTTTGAAATTTTGCCAGGATACAAAGCCGCATGCAACAGCCAACCATTGTCTAGAGATGGCAACAACTGGAGATGATTTGTCATTGCAATAAGCAAAATTATGGTTTTTGGGTGGGATCAAAACTCCCAACAGTTCATTTTTTTGCAACTTTTCCTTGCAAAAAACTAGGAGAGATTGAAACAAAACAAACAACTATCAACTTGTGTGGCTATTTTATTCAGTTATCCTCCAGCAACACAAATGGCCACATAAATTCTGGCAAAAAATATCCATGAACTTTGAAAAGTAGAAATTTAAATTTTGCACACTTTTTGTGGTTGTTCTGTTGTCTGTTGAAGAAAAAAAACAAAATCAACAACTGAATGGGTATAAAAAAGATACAAGTTTAAAACTATTAGGTTCTAAACATTATTGACTTAAAAAAACTGTTGCAAAAAAGTTCAGCTCTGTTTAGTTTGTATTCTTGATGTGGTGTTGGAAATTGTCATGGTGGAGGTATTTGTGTGATGTTTATTGTGTTGTGTGCTGCTTGCATGCAAAAAGTGATCAATATGGAATTCAAACCCACACATTTCAAAACATGTACCAGTGTGCACATCCATGCACTGGAACTTACCTGGAATTATTAAAATTTGGCAATTTGGCAATTATTGGCAAAAAATTTTCATCAACCAAAAATGTTTTTAAGAAACAAAATTGAGTCATTGCATGCATTTCTTCTTTTTGCAATGAAAATAATATGTAACTCTCAAAAATAACCTGATCACTCAGGTGGCAAAAAAAACACGAGGCAGATTTTTTTCTGCCATATTCCACCATGTTCTGCCATGTTCCGTCATGTTCCGCCATGTTCCGCTGTGTTCTGCCATTCTGATGTTCTGCCATTTTTCTGCCTTTTTTGCCATTCCACTTTTATGCCATTTTTGGCAGAAAAAAATAATAAGTATGGTACCACATGTACTGTACCTAGAATATGACTAAGTAGTATTTAGGTATTGCAAAATAATAAGAAGTATTATGTATATTTACCAACAATGAGTAGTATGTAAATATGTACAAGTACTACAAGTAGTAATGAATTTATCATTACCAATATAATCACAAGTACGTGAATCACATTATTACCAGATAATATGGTAATATTTTTTACTTTCTGCTTCTTGTAAAAAGGTATGGTTCCTACGTACCTGCCTTGGTCTACCTAGTTCTATGGGGAAAACAAAGCAATGTTGAAACATTTATCAACCAAAATAAGTCTTTTTTCATTAATGTCTACCTATTTTGACAATGAATTAAAAAAAATCAAAAAAATGTTATATTTGTGTCAAATAAAACATTTTATTTTTTGTCCTTTTTTCAATTATCATTTTTGCAAGAGTTCTAATTATGAAGTTATGCATTAAACAAAAATAGCATTCTTTTGTTTTGTTCAACTACAGGAATTGGCAGAATTAGTATATTTCCAGATATTCCTTAGTTGTACTAGGTATTTATTATCAAAAGAACAAAATGGAAGAAAATTGTGAATATTTACCAAGCATAATAGGGCATTTTAGAATTTTTCCAAAACTAATAGAATTCTGCCAAACATGGTGGAACATGGTGGATTATGCCAAGAACTGCAGAATTCCGCCTAAAATGGCAGAAAATGAAATGGCAAAAAAATCCGCCTTGTATTTTTTTCTGTCATCTAAGTGATAATGTTATTTTTTAGAATTTTATATTGTTTTCATCACAAAAAAGACAAAACTCTTACAATGACAGTTTTTTTCTTAATATTTATTTTTGGGCGACAAAAAATCTGCAATGGAAGATGCAAATTTTTGCCAAGAATTGCCAAATTTCCAAAATTTAATAATTCCAAGTAAGTTCCTGCCACTCACTTACACTTGTTATCTGTGTTCAATGAATGACAATAGACTTAAGTATTGTAAAAAATATTGAATACATGTGGTACCCAGGTATCATAAAAATTAATCATTTTTGATTTTTGATCCATTCTCTTTTATTTTGAGGACAAAGCCATCTCAACAAGACTACCATTTTCAGGATTGCAAACTTTATCAATTCAATCCACTTAAATCATTTTTTCCCCTCAGTGGTAACACCACAAGTATTTCACTCAATTAGTGGGTGGTCAAAAAAGTAAAATATGTTGAGATTTGGAACCACCTATTTCCATGGTATTGATGGTCTAATTAGAGGAGGAATTTTTGAGTAAATATTACTTTGAATAACTACTGTTTTACCATGAAATTTTCTGGAGCTTGTATGAATGATAACCTTTAGTATGTTTTTTGGTATCTAGAATAATAACAGCTTGGATGTCATTAGAACCCATTGGACTTGATTGGTGGAAAGTGACTCCAGAACACTAAGCACAATCCGTTTCCAGATTGAACTTGCTATTACTAAAATCAAGAATGATATTGCTTCCAATTGGGATAATTTTTGTGCCTTGGAAATTCCACTTGACATAAAAATTCCAAAGATGTTGCAACCAAGGTTTTGGACTCATCAGTCCATTATCTTGCATCCCTCAATTGTTGACCCCATGAGCAAAATAATTATAGGAAACATAACTTGTAAGCTCCCTGTGGAGGTGTTAAATGTAAATGATATTATTCTTGGTGATGACAAAGGGCCCACTATTGCATATTGCATCTATAATATCACTAAATACTAGGGACTTGGATGGACATACCCATGGTGTGATACCAATGAAAAATTTGAGTTCCTGTATGCAAAACCTACATTTAAAAGTACTGCAAATCTTGTTGGTGAAGACCATGAAATTACTTATGGTGATACATAAGAGTGGGTCATGAAAACTAAATTTCTTTTGTTTAATGATGTGAATATGCAGTTCCAAAATAGATAAATTACACCAAAGAAAAATATGGTACCAATCTTAATTTTTTGGATAGTGGGGAAAGTAAAAAAACCTATCTGACTCAAATTTCTGTTTTGGTACTGTTGTATTGAAATATCTGAACTGATTTTTTTAAACTTGATCATATTTGTTGCTTACTATGAAATGAAAAAACATATCACAAATACATGAATAGTTTGGTTCAAATCATAGATCTTTTTTCCTTTTACTTTTAGACAGGGGACCAAAATCCCCAGTCTTACCATGGAATTCAAGGTCTTGATTGTCTTCCCTCTCAAAACCTATGTCCATTTGGTGAAATTCTTCACATAACTCCAGTACATTGGTAACAAATTGGAGTTACTTTACCAATGAAAAACTGTAATCATTCAAACAATTGTATATTACCTCAATGCACTGTTTCCTTACTTTGTCTGTTTCTGCAGATGGTATTTTCTGATTTTTAAGAGAAGCAATATCAAGGTCTCTTTTCAATGCAGTTATACTACCTTCACTAAACAGAACATGTTTTGCTTCTTCCACCTGAGTGTAACTAAGCCTCAAACAAGTTTCCTCAATTTTGGTACCATTCCTTTCAAGTTCTAAAACAAGGTCTGTATACAAGTAGCAAGGTATTGATTTAACAAATATTACACACTGGTAATCATGCTTGGTTTTATTGGTACTGTATAAGGTAATCAACATCATTCTCCTTGTTTTTATGATTCTTAAGGAATTAGGTGACATTGATATATGCATCATGATCTTCATAAAGAAAGAATTTCTCATGTGCCTTGTACAGTAAATCCTTAAAGGGTGCATCTCTGCCATAACAATAATTGAATATTTTCCAGTTCCAAATATCTATGATATTGGGATGAATTTCATTCAGAAAGGCAAACAAGCACACACAAGGGACACCAATGCAAATTTGATAAACCACATGAACCTTTGAGAGAATGTTATGCTACCAATATAGACAATCTTCACTACTTGGACCCTGTGAAGTGATTATGTAGAAATTTCTGAAATATTGTTTGGATATCTGATGAATCAAAGGACCAACCCACTATTTATTGGTATCCATTTTAAACAATTTCATGGTGTCCCTTGCATCATAGTTTTGCACCACTAGCTGTTCTGGCTTACAAAGAAGATAAAACCTGGTTGGTGATCTAAAGGACATAAGTATATTATCAAATTCTGTGTTTGCTTCATGATTCTGACTCATTAATCTGTTCTCTACTTCAGTTACCAAAAACTTACTTGGCTTATCAAGGTTCATGTTAGCTGAGACACCAGTTTCTCCATGCTTTGTGAGGTAGCAATTAACCTTTGCAGGGGAAGTTGTCATTACATCACAGCCATTGTGCACATTCACTCTCTTGTACTTTGACAACTTCATTTCTTTGCCCATGAGCTTCTCCTGTAATTTAGATACTATCAATACACAATTAAAACCAACATCTTTCTTAATCTGTGGTAGAGTTAAGAATGCCTCCAGATCCTTTTGAGACTGATCATACTATTCTTTTGCTTCATGTTTGGTACTCTGCTGCATGAACCATGAGTACCAGAGTTTCCCTGTTGATTTTGGAATAAATGGAAGCAAGTGAGAACATCAGACTAAAATATTGATTCCAAAACAATATTTTTTACCATATGTGTCATCCTATTTAGTGAGTTTTCTTTCTTTGGTTCCTTGATTATTCTTGAGCAATTTTGTATACACTATTCTCTGAAAGGTTGCATGAGAGTGCATTAAAATTGCATAGCATGTGCATATATTTCTTGTGTGGTGCAATGGTTGTGACACAGTTCTCATATGGAGTAATATCACTAATGTCTTTATCTGTAAGAGTAAGTTTATTCCTTGAGATGGTAGTGTTACCAGAGAAGGCAAAAATACAGCCTTATATATTTTGTTGAACACCCATTTCTGTCATGATGGGAGGTATGTTGCATTCTCATGGTATGCCCATCCACTGGAACCCCAAACATTCATTAGAAAAGATCATACTTTTTCTTGTTGGTGGAATGGGATTTATTCATAAAAAACATTATTCTGAGCATTTCATTGGCATATATGGAGACCAGGAGTACATCTTCAGAAACTGATTTAAAGTTCATTGCCTTAACAAGATTTTTGATTGCTTTGCACATAAAGTCATCACAGGATAGTACTTCAGCTTCTTCAGTATCATGTCCACCCTTGCCTTTGTATCTCAGCAGTCCTTTCTTTGGATGATCAGTCATTACAACAGTGCTTATTCCTCTTTTTAAAAGTGGTACCAACAAAGACCAAAACAGATAATGAATAGTTTTCTTTGGTGTTAAATATGGTGTCAAAAATACTTGCTCATGCAGATTGAGTATTGTCTTTTTTGCTACTGACATGTAAGCAGAAATACACTTCATCTCAAGGATTGATTTTTTGGAGTTTTGTGTGAAGATCATACCCATTTTTTTTTTTTTTTTTATCTATGCCTTCACTGGAACAATATTTATCATGATTGAGGTTATGGTACCCTGAGAAGCATCAAAATCAAACATAATCTGTATTAACTTAGAGCCTTCATCAGCAACATATTTTTTTTTTGAAAATTTGGAGTCATACTCAAATGGTATATGGTCATTGTGCATCAACACACCTTTGTTAAAGATGTACCAATAATCATCCAATTCATAATACAATATATTTATTTTCATGTGATGTTATGTGTTGACATACTCTGATCTGCTAGAAACAGTTCTTCTTTTCTTTGGCATTGCATTCTTTATGTACTTTTGTTTTGCTACCAAAATAAAATTAGGTCTTAGTTGTATTGATTCCATTTTCTCAAATGATTATAGCTCATTTTTTAATTTGTGTTTTTTGATGATTTCTTATTTTTCTCCTATTTGTCTCATATATCCGTATTCAAACAATTTCTTGGACAAGTTAGCTACTAAACTTTTATGACAGCCACAAGGTGGACCACAGTTTTCCCACCACTTCTTAGTTTGTCACCTTGACTCTGAATGAAATCCAAAAAACAAAGAATTTTTTATCAAGGTCATATGTTAGTTTTGATTTTGCATCCAAACCCTTGTAAGTAGGGAGAATATGTAGCAAATTTGTGCAGGATAATTTTTAGGCTGATCAGGAGCATTTTTGGGAGTTTTGCATTGACACCAATAGCAAATTCAAGATCTAGTAACACAAACTTTTCTCCTTGAAATTTTTGAAATGTCATTTGCTGCTTCCAATCTTCTTGGGCTTTGATAGAAGCATTTAGACCATTGGTAGCAATACCGCATATGTTTTTGGATTCCTTGTCTACACACAAGTTGCCCATTGTGGTTATAATGTAAAAAAGAACTTATCAGCTACAATGGAGCCAATAATAAGTAAAGGATGAAAAATAATCTACTTGTCCTATCCTCTTTAAGGGGTTATCTTTTAAGATCTGAATTGTTTTAAGATCCGTGTTTTAAACTGTGGAAGTTTTATTGTTTGAATGAATGGAATTTGAAATTGTTTTAAATTTGAATGCAAGTGAAACTACAAAATAAGAATCATAATTTTATTTCTGAGTTACAATTGAATTGAATTCTTTTCTTTTAGTCCATGCTAATTAGAAGCTTAGGACATTTTGATCAAAATAACGATGCCAAATTGGCTTGGCAACAACAACAACAACAGTGAGTGCAACACAACAATGGCGGTGGAAATTGGTGTGAATGCTTAGTTCAATTTTCAGTGGTTTCAAATTTTATTTCGAGTGAAGTGAAAGTGTGGGTGAAATTCGATTGAAAAGATGGTGAAGGAAAAGAGATCCAGGAAGAAGTCTGGGAATGAGAAGGTTGTGCAATTGTTGAAGGCAAAGAAGCCACACAAGAGGTTCATTAAAGCTGAGTTCCCTCAAATTGGGGGTGGATTGATCAAGGAAATGCTGCCTTGTTTTGGCAACAACAATTTGAATGAGCACCTCTTGTATGCTTGTGTGAGGGCTGAAGAACACCTGATGGGCTACGGACTTGACAGTTCCATGGAAAAGTGCCAGTTAATTTTGATGACAATATTTTTAGCCTTGAGCAGGGAATTCAGAGCATACTTTCTAAGTCACAAGCGCGGATTCACTTACAATGTGGTGAACTCTCAAAACAACTACAAAGTAATCATTGAAGTTTTGCAAGCAACATGTAAGGATGTATCTCTGAAGGATGTATTGGAAATTCAGCAAGAGTATTTGCGTGAGACGTTCCAGCCTGGTGACATGTCAAATGAACATTATCAGACATTGTAACCATGTATCTAACCACATATTAATTCAAGTTTGTTTTGCTCATGTACC
>JALLOT010003508.1:0-11188 GCA_036939595.1 Thalassiosira livingstoniorum | reverse complement strand
CTCCCCCTCCGTCCAAGTAATGTCACCAGCGATGATAAAGTTTGGTGCCATTCACTTGGGGTGTTTCTGTATGAGATTTTTTCCAACAGGAGCCTTTTTCCAGAGCGGTCCTTGGAACGATTGAGCATTTCTGATTCAGAAAGCCATGGTTCGGAAGAGCCTGCCAGAAAGAAAACTTCAAGAACTTCAGCGCCAACCAACGAGACGGCTGGATGCTGGCAAAGAGCAGGGGCAGCAACAGATTTCGACCCTCAGCGAATGAGAAATAGGCCACGATATGAAACTCTTTTAGAGCTGGGGTTTCCAGCGCCAATCAACACACTCGTGGAAAATCTTCTGGAATGCGGCTGGGAAGAAAATTCAGGTTTTGCCTATTCTTCGCTAGAAGTTGCTTGCGGCGACATAAAACTGATGTTTCACGATCCTCTTAGTTTTCTCTTTGACCATCACTTAACAGTTGATCAGAACACTCTCCAATTTCGGGGAGAGAAACTGTATGGACGAGCGAAAGAATGCCAACTTTTGTCTGAATCGTTTGGTCGTGTATCATCAGGTGCGAAAGAGGCATTTTTCATCGGGGGGTCTTCGGGGTCAGGCAAAACAAAACTAGTTGAAAGTCTAGCAAACCAAGTGAATGCCCTTGGCGGATTTGTAGTAAAGGAAAAGTTTGATTTGATGGTTCAAGAACCCTTTTCAACAGTTTTAGCTTCTTTCAATGCCTTGTGCATCAACATCAAAGAGAATTCCTCTCCTCAACAATTACAAGATATTGTTGTCAAGATCATGGCTGAGTTCTATACTGATTTTATTTGGCTCGCAAACATCCTTCCTAATATATACATCCTCTGCCCTCTATTTAGGAGCACCTACGCTCAAGTTCAAATTGATACACAAATGACCCTTCACAGTGTTGGTTTCATACTACAAAGGTTCATGAAAGTAGTTGCAAGTACTGGGCGTCCTGTTATGCTATTTCTTGATGATTTGCAGTGGGCAAATGCCATATCTTTTGAGCTGGTCACCACTGTGGTCTGCAATGATTTTGGTTCTCATTTTTTATTTGTGGGTAGCTACAGAACTGAAAACGAAGATGACCCCGACACTGTTTTAATGAATATGATCAACGGGCTTAAAGATAATGGGGTAACAACATCAACGATGCAATTGGAAGGTCTTAGTCGCACAGATCTCAATTTGATGGTGTCGGACACTTTGTGGTTGTTTCCACGTCTTTGCAACTCGCTTAGCGACATTGTGTATGAAAATACTCAGGGGAATCCGCTCTTTGCACTGAAGTCTCTACAGGCATTTGTTGATTCGAAGTTTATTCAATACAGCTTTCGAGAAAAAAGATGGGTATGGGACTCCAACCAAAATCAGAGTGCCCCTCTGAATAATCCATCAGATGACGTGCTTCAACTTTTGTCATCGAAAATAAGAAGTCTTCCTGATCGCACTCAGATAGCATTGAAAACCATGGCTTGTTTCGGAAACAAGGTTAGCGAGGCTGTCGTTCAGAGGTTGAACGAAACCATGGCATTCTCAGACTTTATCCAATCAGTTGATCAGCTTGTCGAGGAGGGTTTCATAACGAAGAAAGGGAACGAATTCAGGGTACGTTGTTTGAAAATTGTACGAAGCTTTTTACCTTTTCGTTTTTGTTCCCTTTTTTCCAACGAGTTCGTCTCTCCACCTCCATCATAGTTTTTTCATGATACAATTCATGAAGCTTCCTACGGCCTCATTAGTGCGGAAGACAAAGATTCCTACCATTTCTCAATTGCTCAGCTCCTAAAATCAGTTTGCAACGAGGAACATTTTGATTGCATGGCTTTTCTCATTTGCGATCAGTTCAAAATTGCTAATATTTTGAATAGAGAGCAATCCACAACCACCGAAATAGCAGAATTTTTTGTCAAAACTGGGTCAAAGGCACTGAGGACGTCTGAATTTCCCAGAGCTCGCTCTTATTCCTCGATTGCTGAGTCTCTTCTCCCTTCTAACCACTGGCAAAATCACTATGATTTGTGCCTTCAGTTATTCCATTTACTCGCAAAAAGTTCATATGCTTGTGGTTCCATCAGTGATGCAAAAAAGGCACTCAGACAAATAATTGACGAAGGTCGATCCTTAGACGACAAGCTAGATGCCTATTGCTTGATGGTTTCTGTTCTGTGTAGCTGTAATGAAATGGCAAATGCGTATGCAACTGGCTGTCAAGTCATTGCACAACTGCACGAGCCAATCCCAGATTCTTTTGCTCCACTCGAGGTGGGAAAATTGGTGCGCACAACTGCCGCCCAACTGAACAGCATTTCAGATCGCGGGCTCATTGAGTTGAAAGAGGCAGAGAGTACGGTCCAACCAACAATCAAGTTTTACAGTATCATGGGTACCATTGCATATCTCGTGAAGCCTGGTATGGCGCCCTTTTTTATCTGCAAAGCTGTTCAAATGAGTTTAGAACATGGGATTTCTCCGTATTCTGCTTTGGCTTTTTCAAATTTTTCTTCGATGCACTGCAACATCAAGTCCCTGCTAAATATTGATGTTGCACGTAGAATCGGAAAAATTGCGATGTCCTTTCAAGAAAGGCTTGATTTATCAGAGCAGATGCCAAATCTCATTACGAGTCATTACGGGTCTGTCGCACCTTACATGGAACCACTTCAATCGGTTGCTGATATGCATTTGATTGGGTTTGATTTAGGAATGGCAGCAGGTAAGAAGTTTCGTGCGCCCTAGTAGTTCTGTTCTTTGTAAAGCCGTAGATTTCTTGAAGACTTACATCATAACCATCTTCTACAGGGGATACCAGCGTGGCATTCTTCAACACATTGTTTTATTTGAGGACGGCTTTCTTCTCAGGTGAAAATTTGAAGAAACTTGTCAAGGTATTCCTCCTAGTACATTCAATGCACTTTTGTTCAAGTTGTTATTCTCTATTTCCAAAAATGATCTCAGCAAAGGTTTGTTTTCTGTTTCCTTTTCAGAAAAGTGAATATTATTTAAAGATCGCTTGCAAATTTGGGAATCTTCAGATAAAAGTTTTTCTGGAAATAAATCGACAGACATTTTTGGCGCTTATGGGTGATGGTTCCGCTAGGCAAGACGTTGACACAAACGTATTTACGCCCCCTCAAGCCAAAGCCCACAGTGCCAATGCAATCATACAATCGTTTTGGCTCGGTCACATCGAGAGGTTTGATTTTCTCTACAGCAAGCACGCAGGATCGAATGGAGAAGCAGTCAACATGATTACTTACCATCTGGTTTTTTCTTCTATGCCTTGAATTACTGTAAACAAAACAAAAAGAAAAACTCTCAAAGGAAAGCAGCCGCAATAACTCAAGTTCTGGCAGAAATAAAGCAAATGTCAGAATATTCTCGTTGGAATTTCCAACATCGTGTTGAACTGTTGGAAGCATTGTTATGGTCCACAAAAAAGAAGAATGCTGAGGCAGAAGCGTCCTATGCATCAGCCATCAGTTCGGCACATGATTCTAAGTTTGTTCATGAAGAGGGACTCTGTTGTGAGTTCGCAGGATTTCATTACCAAGAAACTGGAAACGCGAAGAAGGCTTTGGCCCATTTCAATCAGGCTAGAGACTGCTACGATGAGTGGGGATCACAGGTTAAGGTTGATTTCATTTCGAATGAGATCAAACTGTTGACAAAGACGTAGATAAAAATTACTTACCTTACAATTCGAATTAGTTTTGAAAAAACTTTTTTAAAATTGACAGTTAGCAGCGCATGATCCAAAATAGCCCATATTTCTGCAAAAAATGTACCTTCCTGTCAAAGGAGGAGTTAACCAAAAATAAAGAACAAAAGTTAATGAGGAATACACTTCTGACTGAGCTCATGATGACAAAAACTCTACCTGAGAAAAAAGATGAATATATTACATTGAGGCTGTTTGGCAGTAATGATCAAAGTCAAGGAAGGCGAGACAAAGATGGGAATACTTAAGAATACTTGCACAATGCTGAGGATATTTAATGTTTGAGGAATGAGACGGGCACACCTACGTTCACCAGCAGGAATTCTATTTTGTCAATACCATGTTGTGTTGTTTCAATATTTTTTTAGTTGTCTCAGAGCCTATATTTGCTGACAAAAATGAAGTGTAGAGAGAACAAACAAATCTTCCTGCTTTTTGCTATCTTTTTTCATTCAGTGCTTGTAATATTTCAAGGTAGCTCATTTGCTAGAAGACTGATGTTTCAAATTATAACTGAATGGATGTTTTGCATCATGAGTTTCAAATATTTTTAAACATGATATCTATAATCTCAAACTCTCTCATTTCACAGCATTCATTACCATCTATTGAGAAGTTTTCTGAAACCCAAGATCTTATCCTCTGGAAGAGGTGTAGTCAGTATATCAGCCAATTGATTATGAGTGTCAACATATTGAATTCTAAGAAAACCATCAGGGTGAGCTTGAGTCTCAAAATGCTGTTTGAAGTGATGATACTTGAAATCAATGTGTTTGGTCCTCGAAAAGAAAATTGGGGATTGTGCCATAGCAATGCGAATCTGATTATCGTCATAGACTCCAACCACAAATTTAGGTTCTGGTAAGTGCAATTCAAACACACAATTGATTTCAAGTATCAAGTTTATAGGTGGGATTGTCTCTTTCAGAGCCTGAGACATGGTAATGTACTCAGCCTCCACCATCAAAAAAGCTATCTCAGTCTACAGTTGCGACTTTCATAATGAAAGGCAATCAGCATGTATAGCAACTTAACCAGTCCTAGAATACATGCAGTCAGCATCATGAGCAATGGATGCATCAAAACCACGATCAAAACCAGATCAATGAAGACTTCCAAACCACAGTCAATTTTGGGTCTTCAAATAATGCTCCTGCTTTTGTTTCCTAAATGGTAGCAACCACCATCATTTTTTCTTTTTTGTGTAAAAGCATTGGATTGTTTTAAAATTGTTTGCATTGATGGAATGCCATTGCCAATTCTGGATGAGTGCCAATGAGGTAGGTGAGCACGAAAATGGCACTGTGATTGTGCCATGGGTGCTTCTTTTCCTTGCCTTTGAGGTTGTTATTCAGAATTGGCTTGCTGTCCACCAAAGTTTCCTTTGCAATGATTTTCTTGCCTTGCAAATTTAACAAAATCAAATTGCATTCAACAAAAAATGATTGACTCCACCCAAAACTTCCATCATTGTTGTGTAAAATTTCAATGCAGGTACTTATCAATGCCTCCCTTGTCAGCAAAAATTAAATTCTCATCTCAATTAGAAAGAGAATGCATGAATTGGTTGATGAAGGCTGTAACTTTGCTGGACATTTTAAAATGATCAACATACATCAGAAATATTATCCATCTTTATGGACTATGCATAGTTTGTTTTGACTTTGAATGAAATCCCTCTCAACCAATCTTTTGTGTAACTTTTTAAACTTCTTAAGTCCATAGAGATTTTTCAAGACAAAGCACATATGAGCATAAGGGTCAATCCATTTCCAATGGCCGAAAACCAATCAGCAATTCCATGTAGATGGTGATGTTGAGGTTAGCTTGAGGAAAAGCTAAGACAACATTGAATCTTTTTGAGTGGCATTTGCATATGTGGAAATGGCCAAGAGGATGTGGACACTAGCCTAATCAACCACAGAAGATACATAGGTTTCCCACAAAATTTCCCCATCTTTATGAGCTCTAGTGGTGTAAGTGAAAGTATTATGCTTATTGAGAGCACAATCTAGGCACCTATTCTACTTAAACTTAAATTACCAAATGGACATAATGATCTTTGTACCTGGGGGAAGCTCAATTTTGCTTGATGAGTGCAAAGCAATTTATATTCTCATGAACCTTATTTTTTCTCCATTACTTTGATGAACTCACAAAAATCCTCCTCTTTCATTGCCTGTCTATAGATGAATAATTTATTAGGATAAGGTCTGCAAAAAATCATGGAAACATTTCAGAGCATACTCAAATAAGCTGTTGATGCAATGGTAATGCTCAAAAATTTGATAAATGAGAGCCAACCAAAGATTCATGATTTGCAGACACATGGACTGTTGCACCATAAGATCCATAAAAATATGCTGCAAAGAAAAGCAGACCAACTGCTTTAACAATAAACCTTGTAGATAATGCAACAATTTTTGTTGCCGAGGTGGTATTGGCATTGATTTTTTTGGGGTGTTGATCCCCTGTCTTTTCTAAAGATTGAATACAAGGAGACCAACATAGATCCACTGTCCTCAAATCCAATGGAGGTGAAGGTTCAAAAGAATTATATTGTTTTGGATGTTTGGTCAACAAACCTAAGATATTTTGTTTGTGCTTTCCTGAAACACCTCCCTCATTGACTGTAACTTGGCCTAGATTTTTGATATAAGGTTGTTATGATAAGTGTGCTGCTGAGTTGTTTTTCTTTGAGTGATCAAACCCAAGAAATGATTCATCATCAGTGTTGCAAAGTTAATCTCCATCAAGAGACAACTGATTCAAAAGCAGCTCCCTGGTGTATTCAAATTTATAATCAGAGCCAAAGTATTGTCTTGATTGAGCAATTAACTTGGACTAGAATGTTGAAATTTCTTTCTTTTTTTTCAATTATGGAATCATGGTGTAGCTGTCACAAAAAAAATATGGAACTTAGGTGAAACTTGACCTGTCAGAGGATAAAAAATGAAGTGGAAGTTTACATCATGGAAAGGGGAAGGCCCAACATAAATTCCAAGCCTACACCTTGGTTCCCACTTGGGAACTGACTTGACCCCAGACTGGAGATGAGTATCCAACATAAAGGAAGGGCAACCATAAGTATTAAATTTTTGGCATCCACTGGTAAATAAAGAGGTAAACCAAAATGGTGCCTCTGGACTGAAACAATCTTGTCTTGTCAATAATATATTCATATAATTTTTGAATTTGCATGTATCAAACTACCATGATCTCATAATATTATATTCTGACCAGATTGATACAATCAAAGATCAAGTGAACAAATGCAATCCCATTACATTCAACATTGTGGGTTGCATCATTCCTCCATTCAAATTTAAAGACCTTCTGTAGAATGGTATTCCTCTCCTTAACCTTAACTGACAGTAAAATAAGATCCTGAACAGACTTATATTTTGATTTCAAATTGTCAATGGAAGATGCTTTGATCATGTAATTCAATTGTCTGCAAAATGGGTCTGTGTCATACAATTAACCAAAAGCCTACAAAAGATCATTCAAGAAGTCTTTTTTATGACAGTGAAAAAATGGACACCCAACCTCATGCTTACAAAATGAATAATGTCTTCTTCCAAAATCTGATTTCAGGAATTAAACATATTTTTGGTTCCAAAGAAGTCCAAATGCCAGTTGCCACATCTGTTATGTTCATATAATTTAATGTGATGGTGCAAAGTATGTAATTTTTGAAGCTCATTTCTCATTTCCCCCTAATGCTTCCATTGTATTATTACAAAACAGTTTATAATATTTCTGAATCAATTTGATCCCTTTTTCAAGAGGAGAGTCAAATACATAAATTATGCAACTGTACAAAGCTTAAACCTCTTGTATATTAAAATAAATGTTGTTTCTGTTGGGGTCCATCAAAAAACTAGTGATTGTAAATCATTTATGAGCTGAAAGATTGCTTGCAAAGGAACACCCCTTTTTGATTCAGTTCTGGACGGAATAGAGTTTCAATTTAAAAACAATCAAGTGAAATGGTCTAAAGAGCACTCCAAATTGATCAAATGACAGTGATTTGAATACAAAAATTGAAAAATTTATAGTAAATCAACTTTTTAGCATCCAAACATGCAAGAAAAAACAGTAAAAACCTTTGAGGTATCTTTAGCTTTATTTTTTTCTCACTGAAGTGGACACTGTATGTAACTGCACTGTTGACTCCTGGAGAGGGTTTTCCAGTCACACCTTTCTGGTTGGGAACAAGGGGTGCTTTGCACAAATTTCAAACCAGAAAAGAGAAAAGTGTGTCTAAAATTCAATCACAGTCACATGAGATTTCATTTGTATCCGCTCAAGTGAGAAACACAGTAAAAACTAAAGGTACTCCAAAGGTTTTTACTGTTTTTTTCTCACACAAAATGTAACCATGTAAAGGTGTGATTGAGCTTTAGACACATCTTTCTGCTTTAGAACTCATTCTGTTAGATCCCCAGTCCTGGGGAAAGTCAGAGCCTGAGCAAAGCTGAGATCTGCACAGGTGAGAAAAGATACACACAAGGTCAGGACAAGCCAATCTGTGTCCTCTAAGTATTAACCTTGTTAAATTACTTAGCACCTTAGTTAGCTAGTACCATGGTCTTGTTTCTGAACTCTGACAGATCTAAGTAATCCCTTACCATTAATCCTGAGTAAGTGAGGTATAATGGCAGGCATTCCCACTAGGGGAGTGCTGCTATTTTCCCTTCATTTCAAGTATCCCCACTGTGAGAGCACCTATATTTACATAACAACATCAGCACAATATGTTGCACCACAAAAACAACAATGATGAGTGATGTTGCCACTAAGAAAGAGCTTGAGGGGCTCATTGGGACACTCTCCACCATGAACCCCCCCCATGCATGAGAAAATTCAAAGGACCATCAAGCAGATCCTCAAAGCTTTCAAGAAAACTGCCATCATGCCAGTTGACACAAATGGGACACACTGGCATGATTTTAAAACCAGAGAGATTTATGCAATTAATGAATCAATGGTATAGGTTGAGCCCATTGATCCTGGAGATGGAGACTCCTCACAATACCCTCATCATTGCAACAATCCACTCTTGGACCAAGAGCACCATGATATCAAAGATAGGTTTGAAACATAAAAACAAATTTACCAACTGTACACCAACTTCAAATGAGCAATGTGCAACCAACTTGATGAGGTGAGGCAGTACCAGATGCATACAAAAACAAAACTGGTACTGTTATTAGCCAGAGTGGATGGGATGTGAACATGTAACGTGTCCATCCAGGATATTTTGGTCAGCTTGGAGGACCTGTGGTGCCTTCATTCTGAGCAAGACATTTAGATTATGGACTTAAAAATGAAACAACTGTACAACCCACAGGAGCCTGTCAAAATTCTCCTCCAGCTGATCAAGGAATAGCAGGTTGTGGTCATCACAGCTAGTTATGCCTGCAGGCTTAAACATCTGATCAACACAGCTATCATCATCATTGAAAACACGGCATTTTATGCTACAGACTTGGTACATTTCCAACCAGAACAATTGGTTCATCCTGAGGGGACTCTTTACCAAAGCATACCTAAACATGGTGAAAATTGGAAAGATGACAACAAAGGGAGATGGGTATCAGTCGGTCTTCAGTACAGAAGCTGGCCTTCCAACAATCAATACTGTGTATGGAACAGGGGCAACAGCATTGACTCCATCAAAGAGAGTTTTGCTGCTCTCTTCATACAGAATAGAGAGGATAGCACGTACTCACAGTAATTGAGGGAACAATCCACCACCACGATGCAGGGAAAGTTGGCACAAACTAAACAACAATTGGAAACCATGCAGCATTCAGCATATTTGGCTCAGTCACATCCACCCACACAAGCACCTGTTTCATACGTGGCATCACCTCCAACCCCATCCACATACCTGACAGCCCCCACCCAAATGAAAACCCAGTACCAACCCCCACCTTTATCAGGACAGTATTATCATGTCCCATGAAAAACCCCATACTAACCTAGTTACAGTAGGAGGTATGGTAGAGTCCATGGAACTCAAGGTGGGTGTGGATATTCATCTTATCAGCTTTGCAGAAACAAGGATGACAAAGCATTCACAACAAATTGCAGGAAGTGGCAGAGATATGGAAGTGGCCATGGATACTGCCAGAGAGTCCTTCAGCCTTCTCACACCAACCCTGTCAAATGACATGAAAACTAGAATAATTGATGGTTGTGTGGCTATGATATTGAATAATGACACAGTAGGCATGAATGCCCATTCAAATTAAGGCAGAGTAACTATCAACCCACTGTGATAAGATGGAATGCACACCAATTTCATGGGACTTGGTGCAAGAAGGGAGAGCACAAAAAAATTCCATCTGAGGCATGGAAAGCACAGCAGGGGCCAGATGGGTATGGGTAGTCTTGACTGCTAGGGGGGAGACAGTAGAACCACACCTTAATGTTAGTAAACACGACAAAATTACTTCATGTAATCTACCTTCTCCCAGCCCCACCCATGAATTAATCTATCTGTACAAACTTAACAATGATGATGACAATAAAACTTTTCAAGTGTAGTAATGCCCATTGAGGGACATGAACCCCAATCCCTCCCACAATTGGCATTATTCAATTGGCAACAAATGCTCTTCCATCACAACCACAACCCAGCACTTCATACTTTGATACCAATAATTATTATGCAGCATTGATAGAAGAAGAAGAGTGAAGAGTAACAAGGAGTAGCAGACTCTGGAACCACAGAAATTTCTGAACCACTGATGATCCAGTGGTCAACATTTGACCAGATCCAAACCCAATATCAATTAACTCACCAGATGGTAACCAAATAAGATCTAAATTACTATGCAACTTGGACATTTTGTGACTTCCAAAAGAAATGCCTGAAGCTCACATTGTCTCAGGCCTACATGAAAGATCATGAATATCAATTGAAAAACATGTAGATGCAGGGTGCACAGTGTTGTTTGACAATGAAAAGTGCAGGATTTACTTTTAAGGGAAAGTGTTATTGTCTGGAGTGAGAGACAGCAGTACAGGCTTGTGTAACCTACCATTTAATCCCAAACAACCTCCAGCCAGCATCGGCATACAGGACATTGCATTTTATCCCAAATGACTGTATCATAAAATCAACAATATGTAATACATCAAAAATAAGCCATATCCATTAATATTAAGTACATACATCCACTAAAATATATTCAGCCCACCCATCACCATGCTCATCAAGGTAATTAACAGCAATCAGTTGAGATCATATCCAGGCCTCACAACTGACACTGTTTGAAAGATCCCCTTGTTCCCTGAATTTTAAGTTCTATTATATCATATATATGAAAGGTTGAAAATTTTGGGTTTGGATCACTTTCATTTGTAAAAGAAAGGGTTGTTCCTCTGGATCAATTTAGCTGATTTTTTGCATAGGTATTCTTTACAAGATAAAAATGAAATTTTGGT
>JALLOT010003506.1:0-11190 GCA_036939595.1 Thalassiosira livingstoniorum | reverse complement strand
AATGACCTCAACTTACAAGTCCATTGAATTCAATGGATTTGACCATTAAGGAGCCCGAAGATGTAGCAGCTGCTGCATAAGCAGCTGCATGCTTCCTGGTGTATCCAGGGAGCGGCTGTGATGCAGGATGCACAGCCACCTAGGTACTAGGTAAGTAGTACTATGTAGCTATGGTAGTAGTACTAGAACTATCTACTCATAATTTTTAAGAATCTGGTTTACGCACGATAGGATACTGACCAAGCAATCTAGCGAGTCTATCTCCATGGCAATCGATTGCCATGGTCTACTTAAGATTGTGTCTTTCTAACACAGACCTGCCAATTGGAATGATTGAAGCAGGTTACTCAAAAGGCTCAAGAGGAAAAAGGAAACTTTCAACCCCCAACTAAGCTCTCCATTCCTCAATATAATTCATAGTAGAATCACCATAGAAGGGACTGAATCATCGACCAACGCTGGTCTCCCTTTCCACCTTGATTCTTCTTTCCAAAATAATAGACAATCATTTCGACAAGGCTGACCAAGGATGGCATTCTCCTGAATTTCTCTTCGTCCTATTATGTAGAATACCTTCCTTCCTGTGGATGATAATACTATTTTTCGGGGTCAGAGATAGGCTGTCAAAAGCTGTCAAATACAAACCATATTTTCCAATCAGAGAGCTGTGACTTCTGAGTCCGGCGCACCAACATGACGTCGACCCAACCGTATTTACGAGATTTACCGCGTCAAACACTCTCCATCATCCTAGCTTACCTCCAGCAGCCAACGCCAAACGATAAAATCATTGACAACCCAGTTCACAACAAAGATGGGTTGTCTTTACTTCTCACCAACAAACGATTCACCTATGCAATATTGCCGTTGTTCCGAGTGCCCAAGCATTTACGCGGCATGTTCCGATATTATTCACCATGCTGTAACTCTAAAGAGGCACAACAGGAGAGGGTGGTGATTGAAAAATATAGATTTATGGTGTTGCCTGTGCAAGATCCAATTACTTTGCTTGATAGATTGAACACGAGGAGGCTGAGAAAGCGGATCATTTGGATGAAAAAGTTGGCAAGAGAGCAGATATCATCAAATCAGGAAGAAAAGGATCAGAGAGGGCAGAAAGTACAAATAGAAACAGGACAAAAAGAGCAAAAAGATGAAGCATGTTTTGGTCATGAAAATTCGTTTGAAGTTGAATGTGAGAAACTTTCTTCTGAAAAACATGCAAACCAAGAGGCCAATGAGAGATCGTGCTGGGAAATGTGCTATCACCGGGGGAGAACAATTGGAGAACTTGCTTTGGAAGAATGGGCAATGATGGAAATTCGTTTCCGTGAGGGGTTGCTCGGAGAATCACCGGAGAATGTCAATGGGAGTCTAAGTGACAGCAAGAGTCAGTGGAGAATTTGGCCGGCCCATCTGGAGCTTCTTCGGTTTGTGGATGATGATAATTTTTATCGTGATGAAGATATGGCTCAGAAGTGTCAGAGGGGACTTGATCACAATGGCAGGTCAAAGACGCATATGAAACTTTTCTCTTCACTCTCATTTAAGAGAAAACTGAGAGCCAAAACTGATTCTGGAGGTGCTGCTGGACTTGTAGGCAATCACCGAAATAATTCCAATGATGAAAGTATTGGAAGCAGTCTAACTTTAGGCAGGGACGTCTTTGGTGGGGGTGTCACTCTACTTGCGTCGTATCCTCGAAGTGGCAACACGTTGCTTCGAACTCTTTTGGAGCGGATTTTAGGTTTTGTAACAGGGTCAGACACCAGACCGGATAGAACTCTCTCTAGAAGTGAGTGCGTGCTGTACTTTTGTTTGTATTATGTTAGTATTGTGCTGGTTGCATCGATTCTGAAACTGGCATGCCTCTTTCTAATTCATTACTCGATAAATCTAAGACTTTATTTTTTCTTGCGACCTCTTTGATAAACGGTTTATGCATTATTTATCTATATGGAACACACGATTACTTAGGTTTAGCACAAGAACACGATCTCGTAGGCGAAGGTCTTGTTGGAAGTGGCAGTGCTAATTCGCATTCCTCTACGAACAGCACACGGAACATGTCATCTTCATCAATGTACGACCCACAGGTCCGTATTGTCAAAACCCATTTCCCAGAGCGAAAAGGATGGAAACCAGTCCACGGCAATCGAGTACTCCTTCTCGTTCGTAACCCATACGATGCTATTGACTCCTATTGGAATCTATGTTGTACAAATACTCACACATGTTCATTGGACGAATCGGTGCGTAATTTACTTTCTATTTTGTTTTATCTCTGTGGTCTTTAATTCAATCCCTGTGGATCATTGTGTCATTATGCAGGTTTATAGGATGTATTCCGATAAATTCGAAAAACTGGCTCGACATGAAATAGAAATTTGGTGTGAATTTCATTATTACTGGATAGATATTTGCGAGAGGGAGGGTGTGCCGTTATTACTTGTCCGTTTCGAAGATTTGGTGTTGGATACGGTGGGTGAAATGAAAAGAATCTTGAAATTTCTGATGAGACAAATCCAGAACGAACATGATATAAATTATGATGCCGATTTTAAACTGGATCCATTCTGGGAGTGCAGAATAAATCATGTGATAGGCCAATCAACAGTGAATAATGCATCTCAACCGGGATCAGATCAAAAGAGCAACGAAACCCAGGCTGCTTCTCAATGTACCTCAAACCTTGGTTCATATCGACCACGTAGCTCTGGCGGAGGACTCCTTAGCATTGGCAAAACTCTCCGAAAGAATAGGTATTCCGACAAGGTTTTGCTGCATATGCATGATGTGGCCGTTTCGTTAGAGTTGGCAAGAAAACATAAGTTAGCACAAGAAAGACTGGAAATGAAGGATTCTTGGAAAAACTTAACCAAGGTTCTGAAATCCTCCGCAGCATCAAGGCCCACGCCGACAGAATCGTCACTTTCGAGTAAGCATCCTATCTCCACTTTACTACAACGATTTGGGTATGATATTTACAATCAACATTTTCCTGAAAGTTTTTTGCAACAATCGATATCATTGGATACACCATTTACATCTCGTCCTACATGCTCAATTGAAATTAACAAAACTCCAGAAATTCGGTCTAAAGACGATCCTTATGGCCGGATGATGTCAACATGGAGGCGAGGAGAGACTGAGGGAGACACCAAGCCATTTCCAACAAAGAAATAAGATATAGTCTTTTTAAAAAGAATTATTTTATTGCAAAACCACCGCCAACGAAACGAATTTTGTTGTCATTCTTAGAATTGTCTCGTGGCCGGATAAGTACATTGGGGTCCAAATCTGAAAATAATTCCATCTCTTTCTCTTTTGCTGCCGCCTCACGTCGTTTTTGCTCGAAATACTTTCTTTTAAAGCCGTGAAGTTCCGTTGCCAACCGATCGATCTCGCGCTTGTACTCATTCACCTGATTTTGCCAGAAAAGAAACGATCACAAGAAGATGAAGAATTTGCAACTGCACAAACAGGTTTTGAACTTGGAATAACTTACTTGGGCTTGGTGCATATTGAGCTCGCTTGCCATTGCCTTCATTTGCTTCGATTTTTTCTTCACCTCGTTTTGATAGGTGTTGATTTGCTCTGCAACTTCAAGCCCTGGTTTCCGAGCAAGAGATTTTTCCATTTCAAGGTGACGCTGCTCGTATTCTTGGATAGTCGCATTCTTCTTTACGACCTTTCATGAGAAAGAAGTTACGAAAATTATGCCTTAAGTGAGTGATGGGACTTTCACAAGCAAAGATTATTGGTCGAAATAATTTGCTTACCTCTTCCGTCTTTAGAAGCAGTCTTTTTTGGAGGATCTGGATCTTTTGGACCATCTCATACTTTGCAGGATCACTACCTTCGAGTTTTCGCCATCTGTGGACATTTAGAGGGTTTTCTAACTCATCTGTAAGCGCTTTGACCTTTACCCTTTGTTGCAACAACTCTTTTTGAGCTAGAACAAGATTGCGAGAAAGGTCGTCAACATCAGCCTGTCCACCTCGAGCAATTGTCAGTTGTCTTTGCAAATCTCTTATTTTGATTTTCAGCAAACGGATATCATCTACTCTCGAGTTATATTGCAGCTCTCCGCGACGGAGGGTGCTCTGGAGAATTTTAACTTTCTCGTACAAGAGTGCAAGCTCATCATTCCTTCGAATGAGTTGAGTACCAAGTATATCACGCTCATTGATTATTTGATCATACTCCTTCCTCTGAAGCAAAGCATTTTCGTCAAGCTTGCGAATTGCAGTTCCTAGACGCCTCACCTCTGATTCAAGTGTTTGGACAGTACCATCACTCTCTGATAGCATCCTCTTATATCGCGATATCTCATCAGCATAAAGCTCTCTTTGTGCTTTTTCTTTTCGATAGTCATAGTTTTCTTTCACCAATGCAACATCTTTGGTATTAACTTCTGCCTTTAGAGTTTCTATTTCTCTCAATAAACTCTTTCGTTCTTGCTCCAACGTTGCAATGTCTCGTTGCGCATCAGTGAGCTGTTTCAATGTGTTGTTCCTCTCTATTCTTAGATTGTCGTGCAGCTGCTTTTGCTCTTCCACTTTTTCTTCAAGATTTTCAACTTCTTTTGTCAAATCCTTAGATTGATTCTCACGAGTTTTGATCTCATCCATTAGACTTTGACAGTTGGTCCGAGATTCTGTTATTTGATGGCGCAAACCATCACATTCATGTTCCAACCGTTGCGAGAAGGACATTTGTTTGTCTGTTGCATCTTTTGCCTCCGCGAGCTCTTTCTCTAGCGAGGCGATGACCTGTTCATTATGAAGCAGGTCGTGCCCAGTTTTTTTGACTTTGTCCTCTGATACCTGAATCCTTCCCAATTGTAACCCGTTTTCCCGTTTGAGCATCAATATGTCTCTGTTGAATTGGTCTTCTCGCTTTCTCATGTTGTCAATCTCCTTTGTTAAAACTTGCGCTTCGTCACGAGACGCACGTGTAGTTGCGTTGGCATCCTCCACTAACTGCTGGTGTCTCAGAACTGATTTCTTCTCTGCTTCCAGCTTTCGCTCCAGCTGCGTCTTCTCCGAAACCAGCCGATTGCGTTCCAACAAAGTCCTCTTTTGTTCGAGCTTCATCTCTCGCAGTTCCTCTGACAACGTGTTCGTTTTTTTCTTTTGATCATCCAGCAAACTAGCCACATTTTTTCTCTTTTCAACTTGTTCTCTTATTTCTTGCTCCTTCAGTATTACTTCTTTTTTGGACTCCGACAGCTGTTTTTCTAGCGAGGACCCTTTACTTTGAGCCAATGCTGCAGTGTACTGCATGTCGATATATTCCTTCGTCCTAGCCTCCAATTTAGCCTGAGTGTCCTCGATTTCTTTTTCCATTCGCTCTCTCCTCTCGTTATTTTTTCTAATCTCGACATCTCTTTCAGAGATTCGTTCTTTCAAAGAAGAATTGCTCCCTTTCAGTTCATCACATGAAGTCTGCAGCTGGTCAATTTGATTCTTTGACTTTTGTTGGTCTATTTGCATAGACTCAATTCGTTCCGATGCACTTTCCGCCTGGTCCTTCCAGTGCTCCACATCCTTGGCCAGACGCTTCGCCTCATTTTCTTTTCGAATTGTTGTAATCTCACTCTTATCCACCAGGTCTGTAAGCCTCTCTAATTCTTCTTGCAATTTACTAATCGTACTTTTTGCTTTTTCTTCTCTGTTGTTTGCAGTCTCCAACAATGATTTGAGGGTAGACAACTCTTTCTTCAAAGTTTCAACCTGACTCCCTACTCCCTGGTTCGATCGTCGCGCTGCTTGGAGCTCGGCAGCACTTGCAAGTTTTTGAGTGTGCAACTCTTGACATTGGTGAACAAGACTTGATTCTCGTGCATGGGCCAGTTTCAGGGCTCCTAATAACGTCTCAAAATGGCTTCGAAATTCTTCAGGATCAAGAGTTGTTGTTGGTTCGTCTACGTGGTACACAATTTTTTGGAGAAAGGATTCTCCTTCTCTTTCAATGGTTTCGGAAGCAGAGAACGAGTCTTTCTCATTGCGAATAGGCTCGTTTTTGCTTTCACCTTCGTCTCTCGGTTCCATCTTTAGCACGTTTTTTATGAGAACATTGATTGATTGTTTGTTTTAGTTCGACATATTGAAATACTCCTATTCCGAAAGGCACGTGAAATGGACCTTTTGTTACATCAAATTGAGTCTTGGTACCTAGGGCGAATCAATACTTTCATGGCGAATCAAATTCGATGGAATCGAAACCAATCTTCCATTCAACTATGCCCTACAAAAGGCAAATGATTCTTCCTCCACCAATTTGAAAAATGATAACGCGATGCTGTTGATGTCAGAGCCTTTGGTTGACAAGATCCTAGCAGGAAACAACTTCAATAGTTTGGTTCCGATTCCGAATTTCCAACCTCAAGAGGTCAGATTCTTATTTCGAAAACCATTGCCAGGCAAAAATGAAAATTGAAAATTGAGGACCATTTTGGGTGCTGGACCAAGGACCGGTGATCGCAAATCGCAAAACGAAAGTGGGCAAAAACGTGCAATACCAGAAAAGTCGCAACCTTTAAAACTTAAAGAGGTTTGTTCATTTCAAACCTACTACACAACTGAAAGCCAATTTTTCCCCAACTTTGAACTTGGTTTGAAATTCTCTTCTTTCCACAGCAATCAAAAAGCTTCAAATGAAACAGCACTGGAACATGACATCATGATACCTAAAGAACAGATGCCAATACTCTACATACCAAGATTCATTGGAATTAAGTGGTCATACATTCATTTCTCCAGCAAAGTTCTGGCAGAGATACAATCAACATTATTTGTTCAACAGAAAAGAGCTCACTTTCCATGCCAGTGAAAAAAGAACACTTTCAGGGAAATGTAATTATTGAAACAAATTATGGTAGTTACAAATTGAAACTTATTGAAATTGAATATACTCCTACTACTCAAAGATGCTGGGCAACAATAATATGGTCTTTGTACTTTATATTGCTTTTTTCTATGGTTGGTTGTATTGTTTCAAAGTACAAAGTTCAAGCATTGTATTGATCCTTCCTTCTTACACACTAGGAATCAAAAATAAAATTAGTAAGTAGAAAAATAAAATTTTCCATGGATTGTACATGCCCTTTGTATTTTTTTGTTCTGAGCTTTAAGGCTGTGTTCAAGGATAAACTTCTACAAAAATGTGAAAATTAAAATTGCAACGATATTATATATTATATAGCTGGATCTTCAAAACTTGAAGCTTTAACATAAGGAGCATTCCATTTGAGAATTCATTTAACACCAAGACAACTCTGATCAGCGTTTAATGCTTGTATTTTTTTGCTTTGGGAGATTGCATATTCAATCTATCAGAGCAAATGGATGTACAATAGTGTTTGAACTATTATGCAATAATGGCTTAGTGTTGATTCCTAACATGAAACTGAACTATTGAAATTCTTCCAACTTTGTGCTTTGATATTGAGAGACTTGTTATGAAATGAAAATGCTAGAATTTCTAGAAAAAAATACTACAAAGTAAAAAGACCAAAACCTTACTGAACATCAGCATGTAGTAGGATGACCTTAGGACTAACTTAGGGTTCAATCACATTCTAGTTTTGTCATGCTTCTTTTTAGGCAAAGATTACTCAAGTGTAATTTTAGACACCCAAAAATCCAGATAAAAAAAGTAAAAATTATTAGAGAGCAATTGATGAACACATGACCCTATCCTTATTTATGCAAAATGACCATTTGCATAGAGAATCCATTTCATCACAGCTTCAAGTTACAAAGAGTCAGGTACAAAAATTGTCAACTTGTTTTATAGAACTTCCACTGCAAAATGAGAGTCACTGATCTCTTTTTCTATGCTGTACATTTAACTTCAATTGACACTAGAGTCAATGTAGCCCTTATGTTGAATGCATAAAATTTGTTGCTTGATAGCTTGTCTATGGAATAGAAAAAGAATTTCTCCAATAGTTCATCTGACACCCCAGAAATAAGCTCTCCATTATGGAGGGGTTTCTAATATTGTTAAATTTCAACATTAATATTCAATAGCTCAAGTTTGATGTGCATCAAAATTAAACTCTCATCTATGATTTCATCCATACTTGACCTTTTAAAAGGCAAATATAGACAAGATCATTGTTTTTGATATAGATGTGGAGTTAATATTCAGTGGTTTGAAAACCAATTTCAGGTACTTTTTAGATGACTATACATCTCAAAAGATGAATTGAATTTGAAATCTTTTTGATTTTCAAACTTTTTTCTGCCCTTAACTACATTGTTAGAATTGAACAACTTTAACTGGATGTCAGTGAGATTAATAAAATTTCATGGATTCCACTTCCAAATCCTGCAATATTAAACTCAAACCACTGAGTGATTCAAACACCAAACATCAGCAAGAGACAACAAGTGGCCTTAAAATTTTAACATGGATACTGATGCCTTTCCATTTCAATTTTACTAAAAATTGTTAATTTGTCTCAAATTTTATTCCAATTACCACCAAATACACAAAAATTTCACTTCACACTTAACTTCAATTGGACCAATCTTTCACAACACTAGATCTGCTTTCTTTATCTCTTCAACATAAGGGCTCTTACAAGGCTAATAAGAAATAATTGAAGTTCTCATTATCATTACAACTTTTAAAAGTGACTTTGTTAATTAAAGCCAAATGTTCAGTATTTTGTTTTGATTGCCATATTCTTCTCTAATGAGATAACACCCAATAATTTTTCTTGCAGTGACCAAATGAACTGAAGGCAAACCAAGGTTTTCAAACTTGAAGATTAACAAAAATTATTTGAGAGGAGCTTCATATGCAGACTACCCATTTGACAACTCCAAAAGTAAAATCAGATAAAACTGATATCACATTTCATAATACAAGAAAAAATTAATTGAAATGCAATATTTGAAATTTCATCCCCATCTGTAAAAATCTGAGGCAGGAAAGACTATTGGATGTTGCATTCATGTCAAATCATCACTTCACTTTGAAGAATCTTAAATATTTTAAAAGAAATGCTGACAAGCACTGGCAGCCAACCTAGTAGTAAGAAATTGGATTTATTTATATCCAAAAAATTTTAATCAATACAAAAAATGACAGTTCCAACAAAATCAAAGGTGATTTTTAATTTTAATTCTCAAAACACCATATATGTCTACTCCCTACTTTTGTGTGCATCAGTAGTAATGAATGGATACTCCTAAGAATACATCAAAAGGTTGAATACATGAATTTTAGGAGGTCAGAGAATAACAATACAAGAGGCTAGAAAAGTAAGAATTTAAATTTGAATGAAACAGCTTTGACAACTACAAATTTAAAAATCAGTAATAATGAAATACTCATGAATGAGATTAAAAAAGTGGCTGTATTCTTTTGAGACTTTGTTCATTTGAGACTGGTTGAGATTTCCATGTAACTTTCCTGATATATCAAATAGACACAACTAAAAGCCTTAACCTGAACTTTTTTGTTTTTTTTTTGCTTATAATTTTATATTTTTTTCTACAAGAACTTCTACAAAAATGTATCATATAGCAATAAGGTTGACTTAAGTACAAATATTCGAAGGTGACAAAGTGCACGGTCGCCCTCACATCCATATATCTTATTATCAACTATTTGAAATAAGAGACAGCTGTGCACAGCTTTGAGAGCATCTCAACTAGGGGATTAAGGGTCTATTTTGGAGCAAAGCTATTTTTTCTCTCCTGTGTGAATTTTCACTTCATTTCCATGTTTATTATGCATCTAAATTTGGGAAAAATTTACAGAAGAAAATTTCTCTAACAATCCCAATTTTTCTCCACTTAATTTTTGTGACGAGCTTAAAGAGTGCATCAAAATGAGCATAAGAAACCCTACTGTTATTCATAAAAATTCTGAAATAAAATAATTGGCCCTTGTCTTGGAACATACTGAGAATTATTAAAATTTGGCAATCTTCTCTGCAAAATTTTGCATTTCCAATTGCAGATTTTTTTACCCAAAAAAAAATATTTAAGAAACAAAGTTGTGTCGTCAAAAGATTTTTTCTTTTTGCAATGAAAACAATATAATTCTCAAAAGTAACATGTTTGCTTAAATGGAGGAAGATTTTCCTCCATCATATTTTTTCCCTCCATTTTCTGATGTTTTTCACCACGTTCCACCATGTTCTGTCATATTTATCCATTTTCCTCATCCTCCTTGGATCTTCTCCATTCTTTTCCATTCTAATCTTTTCTCATATGCTCTTCTCTATTCTCTTTTTTCTTGTAAATGCTCTCCTACATTCTATCTTGTTCTAACCTGATTTTTGAGCAAATTTTGACTATCCCTTAGTCCATATTCATCATGTCACATGTAATAGAGGATAAAAGATTCAATAATTAACTAGGAATACTAATTAAATTAAACCCTTTTAAAATCATTATTTCTCAGCATATACTCAACCAATTTCCTTAATATTTTTCCCAAAAAGCAAAGAGTCTGATATTGATTTCTATTGTCTTCACCAGGAGTTGCAAAGCCCAATATGTTTACAAAAATGCAATGGATCTGGGGTGTTTTGTAGAGAGGTAGACCAATTATATCAGCATTGTTTTTTAGTCTTTTGTTTTGTGTTGTAAGAGAGTATTATTTTCATATAAGATACAAAGATGGTAAAAAGGCAGCTGCCTTCTGGCAAAAAATACTTGTAAATACATACAATAATAATAATAAAACATGGGCTGATCTAGCAACTGCCTCAACAGTACTTACCATTGGTGCCAGGCAATGGTAATGGGATCTGTTTGTACCTGGGGTTGGTGGCAGAAAATAACCTATAAAATCAATACCATTCTTATCAACTAACTAGCAGCAGTTGATATGGCCTTAGGAGATGTATCCACTAATATCACACTATGGTTCAGCTTAGGCAAAACCCATTTTGGGTGGACAAAAATGTAGGATTACTGCAAAAAAATCTTATCCACTATGATAGTGGGTGATGGATGAAGGGATGAAACTGTTGTTGAAATAAAATGAATTGCATCAAAATGAAAGAATGTTATTTTAGAATAAAGTAGAAATTCAATATGAAAATAAATGCAAAAATGAGAATTGCAAAAAATGAGAAAAAAATAACTTGTTTTATTTGAGAAAAATTTGACATCTTTCATTTTTTTAATATTTTTGTCAAAACAGGTAGAAACTTAG
>JALLOT010003505.1:0-11191 GCA_036939595.1 Thalassiosira livingstoniorum | reverse complement strand
CGAATCTATTGGGTTGACACTTTTGGGGAAGTCTATGAGAGGCTTTGGCGAGGTGACGGTGACGTCAATAAGTATTTTTTTCTTTGTGCATTGCGGAGTATGCTCAGACGAAGGATGCGGATTTGGATGGTAAGCCACATCACCGGGCCTAACTCCTGGAAGATCAGGTATTTCCTTTTTTGGTTCAATCTCCATACAAGTGCCCAGTGCAACCAGGTCAGCCAGCAGTAGGACTTCACGGAGAGGATCAGGCAAAGCATCCCTGATCTGGTTGTGAACAATGATTTTGGAGACGCGACGGCATTTGAAGATGTGCCTTGCGAAAGGATCAACTTGACGACCGCACAAGCAAGTAGGGAGTGATGCTGGGTCGAAGATTTCGAGATGTAGTTTGCGCCGCAGGTTAATGATGAAGGTTTCGTTGAGTTGGCGATGGTCCACGGTGCTGCGCGACATAGAAATGAGTGGGATTGAAGTATGTTCCACCAGAATGTCATCAATCTCTTCGAGGAGATCTAGTGGAGCATTGAGGCGAAGTTTTTTCTTGCGAAGGATGCTGGCTTGTTTCCGTAACCGATCTCTGATGCTGTTGGATGATGCTTTCTGGAGGACGTAGTTGTAAGCATCCTGGCATGTTTTTGGAGCGCCATGAATGATGATGTCTGGAAGGAAGGAGGAGAACCGTTGCAGGATGCTGGAGGAAGCATTATCGGACACGAGGAAGAGAGAGGAGATGGAGGTGGGAAGAAAGACTGACGCTTCACTGTGAGGAAATTGGAATCCCATTGTAGCATAACGAGAGGCTTGGCACATAGAAATGACGAAGTCTGGCACCGCTCTGGAACGTGCGTCCATAAGTCCAAGACCACCTTGGCTCACAGAGATGTAGGCAATGGAGGAGGAGTGGGCGGGAAGAGAAGTTCTATCTGAGATGTATGCAAGGAAGTCCTTGACCAGGCTATCACATCCCGTCGCGAGCTTCCCAGACCATTCATTCCAAGGCGACGCCGATACTGGAGTGGATGAGTAGAGCACCTCTGAAGCAAGGAGGTGAGGAAGTTTGTGCAATGTGCACATGGCGAAGAGACGTAGGGCGGTCTGGTGGTCATCAAGAGTAGATATGAGACTCGTTGCATCGTCTCTAGCGACTGAAAGTTGCTGGAGGCAGAAAGACTCTGCAAATTCTTGTGAGCCCACCGGTTGCCCAAGTAACCTGATACCCGAAGTGATTTCAACTGGAATAGTAGAAGTGGAGCCATCGCTTTTTGTGCAACTGGTGAATGAGTATTGTTGGAGAGCGAGCTGAACAGAATCCGCAGTGGTCTGACCGTATTCTGTCGCAATAGCTTCAAGAGCTGAGTTGCCGGAAGTGGAAGTCATGATTCTGGTCTTAGATGGATTGAGGAAGCAGCCGAGTGGTTTGGCAAGTTTGTTGAATTCTGTCAGAAAAAATAGGAGATCCTCGTGGCATATGACTACACCGCAATCATCGATATAGGCCATGGGTAGACATTCACCTCCAAAGCCATCGTCACCCCATCGTCCGCTGAGCAACCTCGCCTCTGCACGATGTTGCAGCTTCTTATGGAGCGGCGCCAAGATTTCATTCAACACCAGTGCAGCTAAGATGGAGGAGAGTGGGCACCCCTGGTTGACCCCTTCCTCCATTTGAATAGTATCCCATGATCCATCAGTTTTCTTCAGATATACTGTTCCCGGAGAGTGGTAAAGCAGTTGCGCTAGCGGCAGAAGAGTCGGGTACTTGGATGAAATGATTTGCAAGACCTTCTCTCTGGATATGTTGTTAAACATATTCTTAAGATCCAGTGAGAGAAAACAGCGCGAAGGAGCCTTGCCATGTTGTTGTGGCCTGGTAATATACTTTTCCACCGCGAGCTGCGTAGCTCGTACGATGAAGTCCATTCCGTTGTCCACCCCGATTGCAAAGTTGTAGGGCAGTAAATGTTTTGCAAATTTCTTGCGAAATGAGATGGCCACATGGTTACAGATGATACGACGGATGGCAGAAGGGATGCCAATTGGACGAAGTTTGGTGGGATCATCGACTTCTTTGTAGAAGCAAAATAGATATGTGTTGTTGAAGTATGCAACAATTTTTGGATGAATGAAGCCGTTGAAGATGCGATGGAAGAGTTGGCGGATGGCCTTGTTTGTGCTGCTGTCCTGGCGCTTGACCAATCCGATGAAGACATCCAACGAATCAGTGAAGACGCCCTTGCCCCGACCTCGATTCTGTTTTTTGATGGACTTAATAATGTCACCTGGGAGCTGCTTGCCACGAGAGCTGAAGGAGGTGGAGGATGGTTGCTGTAGGTGGACTGGGGTTGGCAATGGCTTTGAGTCGTGAAGTGATGCATGCTTTTTGGAGTAAAGTGGGCGCACATGTGGGATGGTGGAGTCATCAAAAGGTGCACGCTTGAGACATTTGCAAACTCTTGCATAAGCTGTCTTCCAGTTGTCTTGGTCAGCTGCTGCTTGAGCAGTTTTGTCAGATGGAATGATGGAGTTGGTAGTAGCTGTATTGAACGGTCTGCTTTGGACTGCGTACGCTTCATGCCAAAGGGCCTCAATGTATCCACATCTTAGGAGGTTGAGGCGACGAGAGACACATTTGTCGATAGTTTCGGCAGAGTGTTTGCATTTAGGTGCAAATACCAACAGCTCGGCATTGAACAATAACCAATCAATGGTGTGGCTCTCTGTGTTCCATTGTTCGTAACCTTGCCCCACAAATGTTTTGCCTGCTTCGTTGCTAGCCGAAATGATGCCAAGGAGAATATCAAGGAAGAGATCAAACACCTTCGCGCTGACTTTATCCATGAGCCCAGCCCGAAAGTCTGGAGGATCTGGTGAGATGTGTCTGTCAATGAATGGGAGTGCTTCATGCCAAATTGGCTGGTGTTGTGGCGTGATTTCTCCCTGGATGAACTTTTCGCAAATGGCGGTGTTGCATGTTGAACGTTGATTTGGATGAGCATGGCGGAGATGCTTGTTGAGTTTGGACTCACTCCCGAAAGTGGTGCATGGACAGAATGGACAGATAAAGATATTAACTTCTTGACATAAAGCTAAATCAGAAGAATGAATGTCAGATTGATGTTGTTGAATAAGGTGTGATGTTAGAATGTTACGTTGCTTAATATTAAGCTTTCGTCCTGGCGCAAACTGGGTGCATCCTGGGACTGGGCATGCTAACGTACTCCGTTTCATAGGTCATCGTCAGATTCCTCATCAAGTTGCACTGCAATGGCCAGTGCATCTTGCTTCGACATAGAACGAGTTAGTTTAGAATGGAACTCGTTCAGTCGGGAAGGAGGGCAGTATGCCCGTGCTTTAGCAAATCTTGGGTCAGTTGCTGGGTCGTAGTCGTCATTGGAAGTGGATCGTTGTGTTGGGCTGACCGCCGCTGGCTTGAGATCGTTGAGAGAGGCCTGAACAGCTTTCTTGAAGTCAGCTTGTTCGGATAGAGGGACCGACCGTGAGTTGGGAATGGAGTGCCTCTTGTGCATACATTGCTGCGAGTGGGCGGTGTAGGCATCGTCTCCATAAAAGAATTCGTCACAGCTACGGCACTGACGAAATGTCATATGGGTGAGTTGCTTGGTACTCAGAGCAGCTAGGACATTTCCATGAAATTTGATGGTGTGACGACCAAAAGCAGAAGTGGCGAGGAAGGTCCGTTCTCCATTGTCAGGGCAATGAATGCAGCCATCGACGAGGCAGTGCTGAGGAGTTGTCCAAGGGTTGGGCGGTAGGTACTTGAAGACTTTTGCCACTGGAGAAGGAAGAGCCGGTGGAGGGTCACTGAAGACTGGTTCACTGAGGATGTCCTCTGGGCAAGAGGAAGATAATGCGGTGTGGACTTGGGTTGTGATCTCCGCCGATGAAAATTCAAGCATGACATCCTGGTTGAAGCACGTATCACGCCGCGCGAACAGTCGGCACTCTCCCATGTCGTCCTCACTGATATGTGCATGATGTCCCACCAAAGCTCGAATTCCTGAATCATCCAAGGTGTCTTTGGACACAAATTTGAGCCAACTCTTTGAGTCTGGGTTGATACTTTGAAGAACACGCTTGGATCCGCTGAGCTTCCCATCCTTCGGTGGGGTGTGTTCCGGCTGAGTTAACAGCCCCAATTCCATTGATGTGTCGCCGCTGCCTGACTGCTCAGCCTCCGACGCTGCTGAAGTTATCTCCGTTTCCATGCCTCCATCTGTCACATGCTCCACGGTGGAGGAGTGTCCGGCGCTCTCTGCCACGGCACTGTCATTTTGATCTGGAGAAGCCACCGCTGATTCCTGGCCAAAGGATGGGGGCAGCTGTTCGAAGTCCAACCGTCTCCCTTTGAATTCATCTGTGACATCAATTACTTCGTCCGAATCCGCTGATGAAGGAGTAGAGCCAGCAGGTTTGGATGGACGAGGAAGTGGAGAGGTGTATTCATTGTATTGCATTGGCTTCGTAGTTGCACTTGGATCATCCGCACCCGTCCAATCAAACTTCGCAATCTGGGCCAATTTCACTGGGTCATTCTGCGCTTGGAATTTGGCAATAGATAAAATCATTTGAGGCACTCTTGTGATCATGGGTGAATCTGGGTCCCATGTGGGGTTCGTTTTCAAGACATGAGCCACTGCACTGAAGCGGTCGTTGAACCCAGTTGCCATCGCCCCGCCGCCTTGCGTCTTGTAAATGAATTCGGCGATATCCCATCGTTCACAGAGCCCCACGCCGTCCATACTCCTGGGATTGGTGCAAGCATAGAGGAGGGCCCTGTTGTTACCTCCCATCATTAAAGGTTGCTCTCGCGTCTTCTTGTATTTGTTGAAGCGCCCACTGCTGCTGCTGCGGCTTGGGCGATTGCCACGCGCAGATGAATTGATAGAATTGGCGTATGGGTTGTAGGGTGTTGAAAGCGATGTGTTCTCCAGTGTTTGTACGATGTTGGTTCGGAAGAGATAACTATCATTCCCCGCCGCTACTGGTGTGGTTTGCGCAGCCGTGGCTGGGGAGGAAAGAGATGCACTGCCCGGAGAAGTTGACGGAGGAGTGGACGTCTGCACTGGTTTCTTTAACCCCGGGAAATGACTGAATAGTTTTTGCGCCAAGATTGTTGGATTGTAGCCGAATGTGTCTGCCCCCTTGATACAAACCATGACAAAACTGATGTACTTCCTCTTGCTTGGGACCGTGTACAGCGGGAGCGCCCCGATGAGTCCAGGGATTCGATTTTTGCTGCGGTATTTCTCCTCAATGTAGATGTTGTCGTATACCTCCGCACGGAGCCGCCGATTCGTGTGCAACTCTTCGCTGACGTCGTCAATGGTGAAGACGTAGTGGGCCTTCTCAAAAACCTTTGTGTAGGCCGCGGCAGTTTGCTGTGCAACCTCCGTCTCGGCAGGATTGTAGGACGCGGGGAGAGGAATGATGTAATAAGGGATGAAGCCACCTAGAAGCACCGGACGAAGCCCATTGGTCGTTGGATCTTTGGCAAGACGGTAGATTTGGGCTTGGATGTTGCTCGCCTCTTGGGTGTGAGCCACCAACAAACTTTGATTGACATAATGGATTTTGTCTTTCTTGTTCTTGCGCTTCTTGTCCCCCTCCTCTGAAAGTGAATATTTGAAAGGCTTCGAGCTGATGTGGTCGGCTAGCTCGGTGTCGCAACGGGCCTTAAGTGCATCCGTGCCATCAGCATTTTTCAGAATGAGACGTGCATTTTCATAGAGCTCCTCGGCAAGGGCCCTAAATCCCATGGCATCCATAATTTTGAAGAATTCTCCTTTCACACCACACATAATCGCTGCGTTTGAAGCCGTCTCGGCATTGACATAAGGAACACTGACGCTGAAGAGATTGATTGTGGGAGGGACTCCTTCAAGGGTTTTGTAGTACCCATTGTAAGTAGCCTCCATGAACCGATTTTTAACCGTTGACATTGAGTCCCGAGGATAGATAAAGTTTTTATCGTTCGGCGAGTGGTTCACAAACTTGTGAGGGGTGAATCCCACGTATCCCATCATGGTGCTTGGAGTTTTACCATCTTTCAAGTTGGTGAGAAAACCTGACTGAATGAAGGTGACGGTGAGAAGTTTGGTGAGCTGTGTGTGTTGCACGATCCTCCCCATTGTGAGGAGCCCATGAGACGGTGGGACCTCAACGTTTTGACTTTTGTTGGCTGCTACGTTTGTCCTGAACTGGAGGAAAATTTTTACCGCATCTTTGGCCTCCAAGTTTTGAAGCCAAATATCCTGCAGAAGCTTTTCCAACTCGGCTGCCTGGAGCTTGGCTGCATCTTTGTTCTTTTGATACCCTCCACCGCCTGGTGCCAAAGTTCTGGCAAATGTTGCATCAGTTGGTGTGGCCATGGGGGGGAGAAGTGGCTGCCCCGCCTTAGCGGAAGGAATGGGTTTGAATGCACTGGCCGGAGCGGGCTTGCTGTCAAGGAGAGCGGCTTTGAACGGTGGGAGAGTGTCATCATCCTCCATTGGGTCCGGAGAGGGGGCAGCATGAGCTTTACCCTGCTCGAATTGAGCACGAGCCGCTGCAATCATTGCCTCGAACTCGTCCTTGGACATGTTCGTCGTGTCCACTGTGAAGGAAGGCGCGGTCGGGGCTGGAGAAGGAGTGTTGGTGGCATGAGAATCAACGATGCCAACGGTGGAGGTGGCGCCCGCGGCCTTGTTTGTGACTGAGCCGTAGACGGGGGGAAGAAGGGGAGTTGCCACTTTTGCAGCAGCGGCTGGAGGGGAGGTGACGTCACTGGCAGGTGCTGCTGCCCCCTCCTTGGTGGGGGTGACCTGGGCACCGCTCTGGTGACCGCTAGGTGCTGTGTCACCGAGGAGGTAGAAGAAGTTAGACGAAGGGTCGATGCCCTCGTTGACAGGGCGAGAATGGACGGGGGCCATGGTGGAGGAGAAATCAATGGTTGTTTTTTGTTGGACGTTCCCAAGAAAATGAGACGTATGTGGAGGAGCAGGGAGAAGACTTTTTTGTGGAAAAAAAAGAAGAAAAAGTTGATCAGATGTTGATAGCTGACTGAAGAAGGTATTGTTGGTGAAAATGCTGGGAAGGTCCCCTGCGGATGATGCAGGCGACCTTTCTGAGTCAAAGGCAAGAAAAAATGCGCGCCTTGGAGAAAAACTTTTTGTGACCATGGACATGGCGATGAATGGTGCCAAATCGGACGGAAGTGAGTTCGAACTGTTAGGATTTGAGTGGGAGGAATGGAGATGTTGGCACCCTTGGGTGCCCTCGGGGGAGAGAAGCATAAGTCCACCGAGTAGGAAAAAAAAGGAGAAGAATTGAAAGAGAAAGCCTGATAAGATGGGTGACCAATGACGGGTGCCCTCGACAGGAGGCCACCATGGTGAAAATGGCGAAACTGAGGCGGAAACCTGCGGCGGAAACGCGGAAAAAGTGCTCGGGTCTGGTGGTCTAAACAACACGAAGGGAGATAGACCCCAGTGGGAAGAATGGTGTGGTGCATACCGCTGCAGGTGGCTAGGTTTCATCGTCATTGGGGCTCAGGGAAAAAAAATTTTGGTTGTTGCCATCCATCGTACTCCGACCTTCGTTTCTGGGGCAGACGGGGTACAAAAGCTTCTGCATTGACCTTCGCCAATCTCCACAAACTCCACAATCACCACAACACCTACAATCGCAACAAACTTCACAAACTCCGCAAACACCACAAACACCACAATCACAACAAACACCACAAACGCCACAAACTCCACAACTAATCCTATCCAAACATCCCTTTATCACAGCCAACGACGAATACATCCCCCTCGTACGCGATTTGAACACAAAATACAAAGCCCCCGTAGTCCATTACGCCGCCAAACCCGCCAGCTTCACGGTCAATGGCCTCCCACTCTCTCCTCGCTACTTCGATGATAGAACTCCCACCTACGTTATTTTCGACACCGGACTCTCTGGCATGGCAGTTTCGGAAGAGTTGTTCGAGGGACGGAACTTGCAGGCGAGGAAGAATGGGGAGAAGTCTCTTTGGGGGAGGGTGAGTGTGACGTTTGATATGGTTGGCCCGTTGGATGGGAAGGGTAAGGGTAAGAAGAGTGGGAATGTGGTGGAGTTGACTGCCACAAAGCCAATCACGACGCCATTGGGAAGGGATACGCAGTGGACGAGGTTCAAGGGAAATTTAATTGTCTTGGGTCTGGCATTTTTGGAGGGGAGGGCCATGACGATTGATGTGGATGAGGATAAGCTTCGGTTTGAAATGTGATGTGAGGTGTGAGGATCGCAGTGTGCTATCCCAAAGTGTCATTCTCGTGGTGGCTGTAGAGGACTCCATTGACTCACGTGCCCATGAGTTACCGTTACATAAACCCCGGTGATCAAGTATAGGATGAGCAATTAAACGATCGAGAACTTTTGGGCAAGGTTGTGAGGTATCTGGCACCAAAGTGATTGCTTTAGCATAAATTACTCATGCATGCAAAAAACCCTGGTTTTCCAGTTTTGGGAATTGAATAGATTCTTGCTCGGGCTGGCAATAAAAGATGTACAGAGGGAAAATCCTGTTGTGGGGATGGATGTGAAAAATTGAATTATTTTTTAAGTTCATCCTGTGCTATCATCGTCTTGAGACTTGATATGAATGTTCCGTGGCGAGATTTGTTGCATTATACCTGTGTCAATTCAATTAGCTCATAATCGCTCCCTGACGAAATCAGTATTTGGGTCGAACATGGAAGTGAAGGGATAAGGTGTTATTGTGAAGGTACCAATTGCTCGCAGGTTCATTACTTTTGTTCAGAATGCATGCATCATCAGGTGACGGGGATGAATCTACTATTTCCAAAAAGTGGACAACGTAGTTGTGCCAGAGCGTAAACTGTGCGTAAACTCAGGATGTTAATTTTTCTTGGGTGGTTTAATTTCTAAGCATCCTCACATAACATTTAAATCATTCCATCATTTGAGTAAACAATACCTGTAAGTGGGGCCATCACCAACATTAAGTTTTAAGCATCATAATACTGCACTCTGGCTTCTGGATGCACTGCTACTTTTTCCCTACCATTTTCAAAATTGTACCTACCATACTTACCTCTTCAAACCTACTTAGTTACATCGGCGTGCAACATTGCAACAACAGCTTTGAAATAGGCATGCACCCCTTCTCATACTTTTCAAATGCTCAGTTGAGGCATTGGGTACTTTTTTGGTTGCACAAATTGTTTTTGTTGAAACATCAATATTTATAGCAAACTATCGAATGGTACTAGAAAAGACTAGGCAGAGCACAACAACTTTTGCCTTTCCTTTCATATGGAGTATACAGCAACATACAATCTGCACTGAGGTGGAGGGAATTATCTGCCACTGGGTCCATTGTCACTAATTCTATTTGCACTTGACCCTCCTCCTTTAGTGTATTTCTCTCTCATTTGACACAAAAGGCTCTGACAACACTGGTAGTTTAAAATGGATTAAAAAATCTTTAAAAACATTGGTTAAAACCTCTCTGAAAAAACAAATGTTGGAAACCTTTTGAAAAACATTGCCCCCCCCTACATACTAAGCACATTCACTAAACACACACACTAAGCAAACTGTGCACACACAAAGTCTGAGCATGCACTAAACACACAACTGAACACAAAAGAAGCTCTGCTAAACATGCCCTACGCACACTATGTTCACTAAGTACCTTTTGCCCACATACAAACTAAACACACATAGCACAGATACACATTCACAGAGCACAAGCACACAGACTAACTTGGCACTTACACAAAAAATACAAAGAACTTATATATGCAAACACTTGGCACATATTGCACACACACTAATCATACTATGCACACAATGCTCATGAAGCACAAGCTCATTCACACTAAGCACAAAACACATACACAAAGTACAAATACCTTCATGCAATTTAAGCATTGAACTAAATCGATACAAAGTATTTACACTTACACTCAAATACACTAAGTACACATCATGCACACAATGAGTACACCCTAAGCACACTATGGACACATACTAAGCACAAGCTCAAACACACTAAGCACCCACACCTCACACAGACAAAAACCAAGAAAATATACTGTAAACATGAAGCACAAAAACACACATCAAGCACATACTATGCACAGACAAAGCACATAAGTGAGGTTCTTGAATCCAATTCCCATATGCAAATTATTTAATATCAATAATTTCTAAATTACACTACATTTGAGCTAAGCACACACAAATCACAAACATTACAAACACTGAGCAAACACCTAGAAAATACTAAGCAAACACCAAGCAAACACTGTGCAAACTAGGGTTGGGAAATTTATTCTCTGGAATAAATTTATTATCTGGGATAATAAATTTTGATGATCTACATATAGGAATTAGTAGTAATAGCTCTTAAATTAAATAAAAATCATCCAATCTGATTTTAATACTTAATGAGTGCTCACTGTGGTATTTTTGCTCATCAGCATTTTAGTACCAGTTCCTATCATGAATTATTTGGCGCAGATAAACAATCTAAAAATCATTCTTAATGTAATCTTTCATGACAAAGCAGAAATTAAACTGTTAGCAATAATCTTTATATTAAATATGTGTTATACTTAAACATTTGTATTATCAATTAATGATATTATAATATATTGAAAGGTATAATTTTTCCTTTTTTTCCTTTGTCTAGCTTGCAACTTCTGCAGTGATGATACAGATAGCAAAAACTGCCACCAAGGACCAAACACCATATATTCATTTAAATTTTGTTACTCTGCAGGTGGCACTGATCCACTTTTCAATCAATACTCCATCCATTATTCCAATATCAACAATGTCCAATTATTAAAATCAAAATTGACAATCACCATGCCACCAAAAAAGAAAAAGTCTACTGCCGCAGAAAATATTGACAGTGACAGATTTCCTGCTGTATGCCCTGAAAAGGCTTTAGCCAAAGATATTGATCATGAATGGGCACAGTCCCTAAAGAACTTGAGACTCTTGGTACCTGGTTCTTGGTTCAAAGAGAGAAAGCAGAAAAAGAAGCTTCATTGCGGATGGGTTCATGCCCTATACTTTCTATGCAGGAAGGATAATAGCTATTTCAAAATTCACCTTGATGAATTTTGAAATAGCTATTATCCTTCCTGCATAGAAAGTATAGGAGATC
>JALLOT010003504.1:0-11222 GCA_036939595.1 Thalassiosira livingstoniorum | reverse complement strand
ACACCCTTTGCACTTTTTCACAACTTTGACACAATGGGAGGAGCATCAGCTGACAGGGACACTTTCACTAGTCCTCTGTGAAATTATTCACTTGATATTTTGCAGTGTTAGATGAGTTCTTTTTCTGATGTATTGAATTAATATTGATGAGAAAAAAACATATGTTAAAGTCATTCAATTTATGACTTATACAATGACTTGTGTCCTATGCCAGGATCATGTGGTGGCTGAATCTGAATGTTTACCTTGACAAGGCATTTGTATTGCACTTCCATTTTGTCTGCTTCATATGAAAATTCATTTGAGGTGAATACCATTCCACTTGTTTGCACCATTCCATTTTTTGGAAGGATTGGTAGTGAAAATCTAGGCCTTGCTATTTAATTTGTCATGAAAATAAAAATGAAAGCAATTGTTTTACAGAGAAGGTTGTGCTTTTTGGTAGCACATATTACAGAAAGTGAAGTGATCCATAACACAGTGCAATATAGATACACAGCCCTGTTTTGAGCACAAACCTTCTTCCCATTTATGGCATGGTACCAAAATCTTGCGTGAAAAACAACATAATGCCAAAAACACCAGCATCTTTGATTCATTCCTTGAACTTGCCAATCAAGGAACCATCTGCTAGTTTTTCTATATCTCTATGTGATACAAGTTTTGATAAGGCTAAGTGCAGGGTTACTACCCTAGCCAAAAAGAGTCCATGATCTCCTTTGACAAGGTTTTAGAGATCTGAGTAGAGTTGTATATACTTGTTTTGGTCATCTCAATGAATAGATTGTAAATATGAGCTGGTCCTAATTTTGATTTGTTAGTAAATTTTGCAGACAATTTTGAAAAATGATAGCTAGTCTGGCCCATATTTCACCAAAAATAAGAGATAGAAAAGTGCCTTTGGAGTATGGTAAGTGGGTTCTTAGATTAAAGCCAGCACTGATACAGTATCTACTATGATTGAAATACCTTATCATTCACTTACCATTTCTGTACTGCCAAAAAACACATAAATGAGATATCCTGGATAGGGTAACCCTGCACTTTGCTATAATAACAAGTCTGAGGTGAAATCTTTTGGTTGGATGATCTTAGATGGAATGTCAGCTTGAAGAAGAATCTTTCAATCTGCAAAATCAAAAAGTCACTTATTGACACAACACAAGATGGTGACTGATGTACTAGTTTCCTGGGAATGGTGTTTGAAAGAAGGATCACCACTACCAATGGGTCCTGTCAAAAGATTTTCACTTTGGCACAAAAAGATGGGGAGAAAATAAGCTCCTTGCAAACTGGAGAGAAGCTGTCATCAACTGGAAGTCTGGATGCAAATTTTTCTGTCATCATCAGCTGTAAATAATTCATCAATTCCAACAACCTTGTATGCCACCTCTTAAAGAGTTGAAATATCAAAAAGAAATTTTATTGCTTGTGAAACATGACTGCAGATTGATGATGACAAATGGATCAATACTTACTCTCTGGTTTCAAGTCACTTTTCATAGGGAAGTTTCAGAGAATTTTTCTTTTGTCCTGACAGTAGATTTTCCAAAGCAGCATTTCATCGTATTTACCCAGCACTCCACAAATGAGGGTGGATGTTGGTCTCACCTTATGTTTGTGCATTTTCTTTTCTGCTGAACCCACCTTTGTCATGTATGTCACATTTCCAAGGGGTACAAGAGTAGGGGAATGCTTGATTTTTTTTACAAGTGAGTGAAGCATGTGGACAAGTTGTATCCATATATGTTTTGTGGCTTGGAGATGTATTCTGACCATAGTGGGAGTGTCATTGGATTGATAGTGTTTATTGTTGATAAGCCATCCAATTTGTTTGCCCTGATACTTGTATTTGCATGATCAAATAATAAATTGCTTAAATTTGTTTTGCACAATTCTTTCAACAAACAATACCTGAAACAGTACATGCTCCTTTGCCTAGCTGACAGCTTGTGCACCACCTGAAAAAAAAATGCACCACCTCACCATGTCACACCATGTGTTTTATGTGTCTCCATATAGGTGCCTTAACATCTGACTAAAATATTTTTATTGTAAAAACAAGAAAAATTGACAACCACATTTCAAATTTGTAAGCTTCCATACCAGATTTGATAAAGAAATTTGTAGCCATTTTTTTGGAGGAAAATGTCTTGGTCCTCTGTGAAAGTAATTCAGGCCAGTAATTCAAATTTGGGATTTCCTGTGTGGGCATTTACATCTGCCGTGCTAATTTAGATAAAACAAAATAATATTCCATCTAAATGCCAAATTTTTTTTAGATCAAATGGATAAGAGAACACACATTGAAAATTATTGAAGGTGGATTGTTGATTTTATTAGCAGAATTGTGTGTTGATTATAGTTTTATTGGCATGTTTTGTGGCACAAATGAAATGTCAGCATATCCAATGTGGATGCGGGAGACAGCAAAAGTAGGTACCATTAAGACTCAAAACAATTGCCTTTGAACTTTTATTGGTGATACATCCAGAGAGTAGATATTGAATATGGTAGAATGAGAACATTTTTTCATGATTAATTTTGACTAAATAGTCAATCTTGTCATACTTCAAAGGATACAATAAACAGTACCTACTTTGTAACAAATTCACATAATTTAAGATAAAATATATGCCTCATAAACATAAAACATTAGAGCATGTAGGAATATTTTACAAATGATTTTAGATATTAGGGGGGGGTAGGTTCACAATTCTATTACAGGTGAAATGCATTAAAACCTATTTGGTAGCATGCAAATTACTAAGTGCCACTAGAAAAGGAAATTTAGCCTATTACAGGTATAAACTTTATGCCACATTTGCAACAATTTTTATTTCTCATCTAGGACATACCATATCTACATACACTTGAATCCTTCCTATGATAAGTTAGAGCAGAAAAGCATGTAGCTCAGTATCTAGAAGTAGAAGAGCAGTTACATCATACAATAGGTATAATTGTGCTTTAGAAGAAAAATTAGTTCCATTCAATATTTTGTAGGAATACTTGTATTGTACTTAGTAATTACAAGGATACCAGCACAAAAGTCCACACCTCTGTTCACCATCATTGTCTCAAAAATCATATTACTAAGATTGTACATTGCTGTACTACAAATCATAAAACAAAAAACTTAGAATTCTAACTTAATTTGTAACTACTCCTACTGTCATATTTACAGTTGAATAACAAAATAATTGGTATCATTTCTTTCAGATAAGTAGTTCCTTTGTTTCAAGAGTTTCAAGTTAAAAACATTAATTATCAAAATCTAGTTCAATTTTTCTGTCTTTTAAGAATTTTTCCAGTGATTTTCCATTTTTTATTTGAGATTTGAAGCAGGATTTGAATGTAGGATCAGCATGAGGGTCATGAGCAGGTATATATGTAACATGAAGAATCATCATAGAACACATTGTAAGGTGTTTTCTTTTTGTGAGCTAATGGTTTACGAGAATTTTACCTTACATTTTGTAGTCTTCATGACACAGGAAACATTATTATACCTTCAGTTCCTGAATTTAAAGGATATCACATATCCCCCAAATTTGCATCATGTTCATACCAAATTGGTTGTTTTAATGTACTTATAGTACTGTGGAGGGATCATTCTGGTTTCAAGTGAGACTCCATTTTGATACATTCTTTACTCTGCAATCACTCAATTTTTTTCAAAAAATTGGTTATGTTTGAAGAAGTCTATATAATGTAGAACCTGATCTGAAAAGTGAAGAGTTTGAAAAGGAATGTAAAAAAATGTTAATGTAATTGTAAGTTTTGTAGTATTTTACCATATTGTATTTTTTAAGTGTGTCCCAATTATTTATTATTTTTTTTACCTCTAGCAGATGCTCCAAAACATGATCAGAGGGATGGCAACACACACATGCTTACTTGTTGGGTGAGCACTTGGAGCAGAGTTGGAGTCAGCTTTGACATCCCATTACTCACGAATGTGTAAACGGAAAATATTGCATCCTGTAAATTCAGTGTAACAATATTCTCCTCTTTTCAACAATGTAAAATACCCCATGCTTTAAGGCGCATATAAGAAGTAATAAATTAATACTCCTACAAAATACAACTATTATTGGCCAAAATATGTTTTATCCTCAATAATTACTCTGATTTTGATGTAGGACTGAACATGTCTCAAACAATCTTCAAAACACCATCACATAAAAATAAATCTATACACAAAAGTAATCACCAAATAATGGGACTGATTCTGAAAAGGGGAAAGTAATAATAATCATAAAAGGTTTTTGTGCAAATATTTGATGATAAAGAGCAAGTACTTGTTAGACTGATTTTTTTCTACAATTTACCTTTCTGAATTACAAACCTTAATATTCTATTAACTAAATATTCAAAATATGTGAAAATGATTATTATTATGTGGATATATAAACATCATATTGAGTTTTTTTTAAATAAAACCTTAATTCTAGGAAAAAATAAATTGGAATTTGCAACAATGATTTTCTCCCGTACTTTAAATATTGTAATAAGTGAGTGTTGAAGAATACATAAGACTGTTTTTCCTAAAACAAGTGCCTGTGTACTGTCCATCTCACCTTTGCAATACTGGTAGCTTACCTTGGGTCTGAAAGAATTGTATCATTTCCTCTTGCTAAATCTACTTTTATTATTGTTGTTGAAAAGATCTTAAGTTCTGAGAATGCGTTTGTTGTAAGTAATCAAACTGTTTGACCTAACTCATGGGCTACTTCAGCTCTATGACGTACTTACTGTTTTACCTCATAAGGATGCCTATGATTGAAAACATTTTCCCAAGAGGTCTTGGTTTTGGGATTGCTCAACTTATGTCACTGTGAGAAGTGACAGACAGTAGTACTTTTCTGTTCAAAACTTATTATCCATCCCTGAAATGGGCGGCAGAAAGTCACAGGCACTCTTTTTAGGAAAAACAGTCTTACATGTCACAAATTGAAAGCATTCATGGATATGAATTATTTATTTTTCTCAAGGCTTTTGTGTATTATTTATTTTCTCCAGGCTTTTGAGTATTTTATTAGTAGTTTTTGTTTGGGGTTTCACACACAAAAGTTTATGTTTTGTCAATAACAAAGATGATGGTATTGAAATAAATTATCTAGGAAAGTAAATTAAAATATGTTGATTGTGTATGCTTTATCCAGTTTTTAGGTATTTGTGTGAAAAAAATTTAAATCTTGGTACAATACCAAACTATCACATCATAATAAATTACCAACTATTTCTCATGTTTCACTTAGAAAGAATCAATTATTATTCATTACTAGAATGATGATTTTTTCAATTATTTTAAAATTATCAAAACATATTGATGTTAGGTATTTTCTTTTGTTGGCCTCTAGGATATTCCATTATAGTTGATATGCTATTTATCTACTGATTCTGAATATAAGACAAATCAGGATGCTGCATTCAAAAATGTCATATTTTATTGGAGATATTATGAAACAAGTTTTTTGAATTGTGTATTGAGATTATGAATTTGTGATTTTTTACTGTACTTAGCATACTAGAAGTTTCCATTTCATGTAGAGGTACCCTTCCAGTGATCTTGGACCATCTTGTGTGTTGATAAGTACAACACAAGGAGATGGTGAACTTCCAGAGATAAACTCACTTTAATGTAAAACAGTTCACGCAAAGTGTTAGAAAAAGGACCATAAGAAATGCATCTTGGTAATTTAAAATGATGTAAAACCAGCATAACTTAATTCTGATTTGTCATTGCTAATACTATACAGCAAGCTTCAATGCTACATGCCAAAACATCTCACACTGCTAGTAAAAGGCACTTTAGTATTGATTGTAATAGGTGCTTTACCAATACAAAATAAAACATCATTTTTCAGTCATTCAATCATATCTATTTGTTTGAACACAAAAATAAGAACTTTTATTGTGGAATATCCTGTATCATTCCTATGTAGACCTGGTACAATGTTACCACATGTTATTGCTTGAGTACAACCCAACCATTTTGTTACCTGAGACTTTTAGATGTGTACTGGGTACAAATAAAAATTTATTTTTCTGTCAAGTAAAAAAATAATTGATGGGAGATTATATATACTATATTCCAAAATCTAAATTAGAAAATGTAGCCAATATAATCTGATCAGAAAAGTTGGAGTCTTACTAAAATGCCAAGAAGATGTTGTGATGCGTGCATCTCTACAAAAGAATAGTATGTTTGAGTCCACCATAGTGGTCTCATGCTGAAAAAATAGTATTGTGATCCTAATATTCACTAGATTGTATGCAATCTTTAAACTTTCTTACAGTATTGTTTGTCTCAAGTATTGTGGTATGATGCAATACATACTGTGCACCCAACATACAACATGCACAAGGAACATGTTGCTGCTAGGGTTCTGTCTCATAATACAAGCACTATTTTGTTATTTCTAGGGGTCTTTTAATGCTATCATATTCTATCATATGCCTATCAAAAGGGAGTGATTCTGCCTCAATGCTGCAGAAAAATAATGGTTTTCATGCTGATTAATCATTTCATGCTGGTCTTCTAACTTGAATAAAAAAGAGGCTTTGAGGTCAATCTGAAAAGTTGCTATTAAACCTGTCTAGGCTGTATACTTTGCTGTTCAACCAAGAGGCTAGTTTGGACAATTTTGGCTCATGACCATTTTTAAAAAATTAATTATCAGGGTTTTATGAGCAAAATTTGCTAAAATGACCAATTTGAGATTTTTTCTTTTTTCTTATCATTTTTCAAATTTTTAGTCTGTGCAATGAAATTTACTTATGCATAAGTTGCTAGCTTCTTGTAGTGATTTTGGAAATAAATTGATAAGTAAACAACTACTGGCCATATGGTATATTTGAATATGTTTCTAGGTAGTACAATAAGTAGAGGTTGCGCTGAATTGGTCTAGCCACTTTCCAGAGCTCTAGTACCATGGGAACATGCTCAAACAGCAAAAATTTTTCTACTGTAACCATAAATCTGGGGTATCAAGCAGCAGCAAATGTTAAAAAAACTATGGATAGACCAAAAATGCTGCTAGATCACTGTAATTAGTTAGTAAATTCACTGTGATAATGAAAAACTTGTTCTGCAAAGCTACCTCACACATGGCATGTAGAATTAGTAGAATACTCAATCCCAGTACTATGACAGTTGACAGTTGTCGGCCAACCACCAACCATGTTCAACATAAACAACCAACCTCACAACACAAACCACCAACCTGTCACATAATTTTCAGTTGATGATGCAGTACCTCATACAACCCATTTCTGCAGCACAACTCCATTGATCAATTCAAATTCAATGGCTTAGGAGCACCCATCACACCACATCATCATGATGTTCTCTGGTCTGTTGTTGCCTTGCACCTTGCCCTCCATTCATTCTACAATGAGATGACATTTTCCAGCCAAGATTTGCTTGATAAGAGTGGAAAAATCATGGAAATAACCACCATAATGCTAATACCTGGCAGTGTTTTTAACAAAATAGCTCCTATTGAACAAAGTTAATATAGCTCTTAATCTGTTTCTAAATAATTTAAAATAGCTGTACCCATAACTTTGAAAATATCATCATGGGAAAAGGCCAAAAATTTAGAGACCCTACAGTGCAAAAGTGTTGCGTTATGTACAAGAACAGAGATTGTGTTCATATTGTGAAGACAATCAACAATGCAATTGCAAATGGTGTTTCAGTTGTACAAACTGCAAAGGATGATGGCATTGAGACCTCCCAGTATTATTGCTGGAAAACCCTCATCAAAAACAATACCATCACCACCAATCAGGGGAGAAACTTTGGCTTACTTTCAACCTACAAAAAACACCCAACAACAAGGGCTATGTAAGAGCTCATTGAAAAACTTCAAAAAAGACTTTTTGTAATTTGCCCAAGAACATTGCTCCCAGGTCATCATTCTACTTCTTGTGATGAAAGTGTGTCAGTTGGACAGGGACTTCCGCAACAAAAATTTCCATGCACAGATTCTTTCCCTGCACTGTTTTTGCATAACCATGGTCTTGTGTTTTGCATGAACACACACAAGTCTCAGAGATCCCTTGAGTCTACAACAGCTGAATCTCTTAACTTTATGGCTGAATCAAAGCAGCAGGTTCATGGCTCCAACAGATCTCCCAAGTAGACCTTCAACATGGACCAGACACCAGGCTCATTTTCATCCCATGAAAAAAAACCATTGAGGCAAAAGGAAGAAAGACAGTTGCACTTCTTTAAGTCTCTTGGTGATATGAAGTTTGCAACCATTGTCATTATGGTCTCTGACAATGGTGACATGCTTTCCCTGTTGATTGTCTACAAGGAGAAACCTGGTGGACAGATTGAGGAGAACAAGTTTCCCACCTACACTCACTGTTGTCTTGGATGGATGAAAAACAGTGCTTGAAATGGGTTGACACAGTGTTTGCCCTAAATCTGACGGACTGCCTTGCCTGGATCACTCCAGTTCTTGTGTGGGATTCCTACAGGTGCCAATTGATGGTATCTGTTGTTGAAAAGGTCAAGGCCCTGGGATGTGAAGTAATTCACATCCCAGGTGGATGCACTGGTCTTTGTCAGCTAGTTGATGTTGGCATAAACAAGCCACTCAAAAGCCGCATTAAGTAGCAGTGGATGCAGTGGGTGTTAGATCAAAAAACCACTGCATCCACTGTGGTAGAGTCTCCTTCCAGGGCTCTAATTGCAGAGTGGGCTGCCAATTCTTACAAGGGAATTCCCTACCAAACACCAAACCATCTGCAATGCTTGGCATAAGGCCCCCTTCAATTGGTTTTGAAGGGGGCAAGTAATTCTTAAGTTAAAAAAGCTTTTTGATTTACTTTTCATTCCTTTTTATGTATCAGATGGATTTATGGCAATGTATATATGCATCTAATGCCAATAATAATACCAATGAATGTAATTCATTTGTCTTTTCACACTTGTGTTCATAAAAATCCGTATTGCAGATTCAAACTAATGCTTAGAACAATTCATATTTCAAATTGCAAAGTTGAAACTAAGTAATAGACTTAATATCTGCCAGAGATATAATTGCATCATTTACTTCTATTTTTTTCAGGGCTTTGTACTAAGCTTTGATTGCTTCTTTTTTGCAAGAGATCCACAAAATGGATCTATTGTATCAATTATTAGTTATTTGCCAATTGGAATTAATTAAGCATTTCTTGAAAAAAAGAGCAATGTTCCAAGAATGGCTGCCCACTGGCAAAGTGCTGCTTGGTTTATGGTAGTACTGTACTGCTTGATACCCCAGATTTATGGTAGATATGGCAAATCTGTCCCAACCAGTTCTAGATAGGACAAATCTGTCCACTCTGGCATTATCAACCAGAACCAATCAGAACCCCCCAAAACCTTAGTTGTTGCAATGGTGGCCAATGTGTATGACAACTCCCAGGGAAGATCTGCTGTGACCAGAATTTCTTAATTTTTGAGAAACATTTTTTAAGATATGGTGCCTAGTAAATAGCTAGTTAATTGAAACAAAAAACCCTTTCACACCTGTTGGGTTTGATACAAACAAAGTCAGATTGTTTTGATGTATCCCCCCTACAAACAATAACAATGGCATGAGTACACAAAATCCCACAACATGATCCAGTGGCTTGGTCATTGGTGCCATCTCCATTCCGTCATCCCTATCCTGTGCCAACCTTTCCGCTGGTCCGGCCACTCTCATCGTCTCTGCATTTGCAGAGTTTTTTCAGAGCAGCCCTTCACTGCAATATTGCATTGCTCTCAAAAATATATGGAAAATGAGTAGCCAAGATGGCCTGAGCCATAGTCATTAGAGCAGTTTCTTTGTCATGCTCCCTTCACTGTGACTGTGCCGACCTTTTCCACTGCCCCAACTACTTGTAATCTTCACTGCATTTGTTTATTTTTCAGATTAGCCTCTCTCCTGTCTCCGCCTAAAGCACTGAAAAATGATTATCAGAGCAGGATCATCTCCATTCAATGCTCAGTTGAGGGAAAAAATGACATCCCCCATCACCAGAATAAAATATTGGGTTCTTCTTTCAAGTGATGGCATGACAATGGTGCCTACTCCCAATTGCTCACTCTGGTCATCAGAATCACCCCAAATTCACAAAATCACCCAATGATTTAAGATCACCATCAAATAAAGTAGAGACTGGCGTTACCCAGTCTCATCCACCTACCAATCTCAATTGATTGGCAGCATCTTCATCTGCAGATGGTCTTCCCCAACCAATGAACATTTTAGGGTAGTAGATTTAGGAGGATCACATCAGGCATCAGTCGCATCATTCTATCATTGGAACAATTTTTGCCGTGTTTTAACCTTGTGAACTAATTGCAACACTTACAGATATAGAGGCAATTGTTTCTAATTTTTCTTTGAAGTTTTATCATCTCAAAGTATAATTAATGCACAAACCAAAATAAATCAATGGGCTAATATTATCCTTTGCAGCTTTTTTGCAAAGTAGTAGCCATCATGATTGTGAGATGTACCACCAATGTTAAGTTTCCCTATTGGTCTAACAAATAATAATAGCTGCCGAATAATGTTTTCAGCCTTGATATAGTTGTATTTTTCTTCAATTGAATAATATTAGAGGAATGTTTTGTTTTGTGGTCCTTTTCCCTTTCCCTTCCTTGCCTTTGCAATCTTTGATCAGTGTGGCTGATGGCTGATGTTTGATGCTCATCCAAAGAAACTGGCGAGATCCTTTTTGAAAAGCAGCAGGCAAGAAAAAGATGATTCATTTTTCACTTGATGGAGGCTTTCTTTGCTGTACACTAAGTACGGAGGGTGGGGGAGCAGCTGAGTGGGCATGGTACAGTACTTAGTACTTAGCTATTATTGATGCCAAAAAATGGGTAGCAAAGATGGTGACTCAGCGAAGCAGTGGGAGCACCAGCGGCCAATCACCACTTATATGTTGGGGGAAATAGTATAACGAAGTGGCTATGTGTTGGAGGAATTTTGCCACTGCCATGTGTGGAGATTTAATATCTCCAAGTGGTGGTCTTGAGCGGTGGCCATTGTCAATAGTTTAAAAGCCTTTGTCTAACAAAATGCTAGCAATGTCCAAAAAAGTACACAACATTTCTTTCACTTTTTTGTCACAGTGGATCTTCTGGGGGATCTACATAAATTCAATACTGGGTTCTAAGTACCTCAGCCTCCATTGGTCGCTGCCTCTGCCCGTCCATGAAA
>JALLOT010003502.1:0-11214 GCA_036939595.1 Thalassiosira livingstoniorum | reverse complement strand
ATTGGGGAAAATTGCAATTTTTAATTTTTAATTTTGAATAAAGGCTAAATTATTTAAATCCTAAGCATTGTGAAATGGGTTTTCTGGGGCAAGCAACATATCTTGTCCCCCAATATACTCCAAATCTTAAGATTAAGTGACAAATTGTGTTGCCTACCGACCCAACCCAAACCCAAAAACAAACATTTTGTTACTTACTAGGAATTAATAGAGAACAAAGTGCTAAGTGCAGTCTTAATTTTTTGTTCAAGATTACATTATGGTTAAGATCAGATTAAGTCATCAGTTGACAGCTGACATGGACACATATCCTGCACGGGGAAGAAAACTTTTGAAATTTCTTTTCATTACAATATTAAGAAGCTTTTTGCAATCCAGTGATTCACTTTCAGCCTTTTTTCAATCAAATTTTAATCAATTTAGAAAACATTCTGAAATAAACAGCTGGTTGAAACAAACATGCTGAAAATTTTCCGGTTGAAAACTTTGCTAAAAAATAGTTGATTGAAAAACAGAGTTGATTGACAAAATAGGCCCAAATATTGGCTGGAAGAACATTCAGTGCTAAAGTCAAACTCAGAGAAGCTCATGAACCTCCTAAATACCTAGTACCTATTCATTGAATGTAACTTACAAATAGTACAAGTTGTTTGTAAAAGGTATTGGCCCAACCACATTTTTAAATAGATACACATTATTTATTGTCATAGCAAACTATCTATCTACCTGCATTAAACTCCATTGTGGTGGCAATGTACCTTGTAGTAGTATTATTCATGGTATGCACATACAACATACTGTTATAAGAAACTATAACCTTCTCCCTCCTCACTTTATTCTGAGACTCAGGGCTTGAGTCATTATACAATTCTTATAGTATACATGTTTGCAAATATTCCGAGTAAAAAGTTAAGGCCATGAGACAGGGAGCACTTTTTTAACTATGCACTTATTTTCAAAAAATGAAAAGTAATCATTTTCTCAATGGCTGTATTTTCCTTTTCATCTGTTGAAAAATATAGGGCTTAAAAATTTTAGTATTTGAAAAACTGAATCAATTTTTAGGGGTGAAGAAAAACTCAATCAGTTTCCAGTAGATTGATTTTTTATTTGGCTTAATTAAAGAGCAATAGTATTAAATGTATTACAATATGCTGTTCTGCTGAAAACTAAAATCAAGTCTTGTTAAAATGGAAAGTAAAAAACTACAAATTAAGTGATTACTTTACTTAAATCCCCTCAATAATATCTAAGGTCAGGAAGCTCCTGATGAACTATTTTCAAATCCATTTTTCATTCCATAGGCTAATCATATAGTCATTGAAGAGGGTGTTTTTGATACCTGCAACACCCGCTAGCCATCAGATAGAAAGAGCCTTAGTCACACCTACTGGCAATCAAATTAAAAGATAGCATGGTGTAACCCCAAAGATTCCCTTGCTCCAACAAATTAGATAACTAAAAAGAAAAACAACCAAAAAGCTCCACCATTCAGATATTGTCTTGCAGCATGTTTGACAATATTTCTGCCTTCACCTTAAACTCCCAGTGGGTTTTGCTTCAAAGCAAGCCCATGCATTGTGATGATGATGTTTGTGACAACCTTTGCCTGCCAATTGACCTAGTTTTGTATTGAGAGGCCCTAGATAACATCATAGAAAAAGTGTAGTTTAGGTGGCTGGCATCACGCAAAATCATTTGCAACCATTTGGTATAAAATAATTCTGTAATCATCTTTAACTTCAATCAATTGAGACTGGACTTTGGATAGTACACAGATACAATCAGATGCCAACATCTTGTTGATGAACAATTGAGGCTAAAACACTTGAAGAGTAATAATTTTGACACCATGCCCATGAAAAAGGTGCTCAAGAAAGCCTGTGAAGTGGATGAGAAGAGAGAACAATGCAATCATTCATAAATACCATGATGAAAATAATTGCAGATGGAACTGTGACTAATATGGAACTGGAAAATTGAGTCACACAGCAAAGTCACATGTACCAAATCAAACCTTTAATAAGAAACCAACCGCAAATGTGACAAGTCTCATCATGTATGGGAAGAATATCATGCCCTGGAGACTGGACAATGTTTTTATGTGTGTCTACCTTGTTGTGAATAAAAATATGAAATCACCCAATTTCTAAACAAATAAAGTACAATATGAGCAATGAGACTGAAGAGGAAAAGTGCTTATGTATATTTCTGATCAATAATCAGGCTCTGCATCATATCTCACACTCAATAAGATACAACTATTTACTGAGCTAACAATATAGCTCAAAATTTCACTATTCAATCCATTAAATACTAATTGATTGAGTGCACTATTAGAATCGTCAATATATTTCATAAAATATTTCTGCACTTGTGAATGATGCTTGTGTTTCTTCAGACTAAACAACATTCTCAACCTGGAAGAGCACTTCGTATGGCACCAGGATAAAGCAATTAGAAATTGCTGGGAACAATGTTGCAACTTTGACAAATCACAATTTTTTTCAAAAGGAGGTCAAAAAGGGTTTTGTTGCATGTCATTTTCTCTGCCCCATTGGGGTATGTTTGAATTTTTTGTCCCTCTTTGAATGTACAGTAAAAATGGAACAAAAGTTTGTTAACTTCGCACTACAAATCCAGATTGTAAGACATTTGCCATGGATTTTTCTTTGTAAGAAGTAAATTGGTATGGTATTTTTTTGAAAAAGTCCTAACTGACGAAAAAGTTACTATTCTACCACGATTTGAGAGAAGTAAGTAGGACAAGATCAAGAACAGTGAAAACTCACACAGGAAGGACGAATTCCCAAATGCCAAAAAATGATCACTTGAACATGCATTACGAAGGCAAATTCATTGGGATTTGTAACAGTGTGTAACGAACGTGCAGTGAGTAAGAGTAAGTACAATAGTATAGACAAGAAGTACTAGTAGGTAGGCATTGTAAAAGGAATTTACGTTACCAGTGCCGAAGTACTATGATATGCGTTAGGATGGATGACTAAACCCCTCCGCCTCTTTGTCTTGATGCCTACACCAACTAACAATGGAACATTTGTATTGTGTCTAGCCCTTGAATTACAATGTTCTGAAAACAAAAGGTACACTAATGTTTGGCAGTTAGATTTAGTGTTTTCAAAACGACTCGTGTGATCGATAATACCCTTTAAGAAGTGACTTTTATCCTACATGTGAAAATAATCAACTATTCTCGGAATGTCACACCCTGTAGCTCCCCCAAGTTACGGCTCTAATATTGATGGCTGCATGCCAACTGCGAAGATGTCAAAAAATACACTAAAACTAAGAAACTTCAGTTAGGCCATTTAAAAGGCACGGCCGATCATGAGGCCATCATCAGCCCAGTCTCCGCCTCCGCCAACACGGTATGCATCAACACTTGCGTACAATGGGAATTCAACAGGTGCTGTGTTCACAACCCTCACAACATTACCACTTCCTGGGGTCTCAACAATGGCGAAAAACGGACGGTCCAAACCGTCTTCCGTGTATAGCTCAACAACTTGCTTGTTGTTATTAGGACCTTGTAACAACTCAATTCTAGCATTCAGAGGACGGCCGTCAGTCTTGAGAATGATGGCAACTGAGTCAACAGTTGGGTTGAAGGGGTAAGTACGAAGGGCTCCTCCCTGGATAGTCTCCGATCGTGTGGCAACGGAGGCAATTCCGGCGGCGANGCCACAATTAAACATCAGCATCAAGAGGACGTCCCTCAGTCTTAAGCAACACCTGCACTGACTCGATTGCGGGGTTGGCGAGCGACCATGTACGGAGGGACCCTCCCTGCACAATCCCTGGGGAAGAGTTGTCCCAGATTTCAGCAAGGTCTCTTCCTCCTGCCCGAGAAAGAGGGGCGCCGCCAGCACCGACTCCAATATCATCGCGAACAGATGTGCCTGTTCTGTAGTCGGACATGGCGAGCTGCGTTGATGCGGCTGGTGCCTTGGGAGCGACGAAGGCGGCAGCGCCATTGAGGGCAGCGAGAGCGAGGGCAGTAGCGAATTTCATGGTTGCTCTTATTATTTATTGTTTATATTCACACTCGTGCTATGGCGATGATGGGTGGGGAATCTCAATCGATCAAAGATGATTAATTTATGCCAAATGGTTGCAAATGGTTTTTGGGTGACGACAGCCACCAAAACCACACTTTTTCTCTGTCAATCTCCAGGGCCTCTCATTGCGAGACGAGGTGATTGACGGGCGCATGCATGCGTGCAAGTTGACACAAACATCATCATCATTCATTCACAACTACCATACTAACGCACGGACTTGTGCTTGCTTTGCAACAACAAAAAACTTGTGGGGAGATTAACACGAAGGCAGAAACGTTGTCTAACACGCTTCGAGAAATTAACTGCTTTTTTTGGTAGAGCTTTTCAGTCGTATTTTTTATTTTGTGGCTACCATATTCTCTCGTTTGTTAGGCACAATACCTTACTTCATAGGTAGGCAAGTATGTTTTATTCATTGGAACAAGTGGATCTTTGAGGTTACATCACCATGCTGTCAAGACTTACCTACAACAAAGTGAAGTTCGTGCAAAATTTATCATAAAAGTTAAATTAGTGGCTTTAAGAGTAAAAAGTCATTTTTTCCACTAAAAAAATAGGAGAATAATATTGACAATGCTCATGTATATCATTCATACACAATCATGAAATGGGTTCAAAAGTAATGTATTGTAAACTTGCATCCAATGAGCACTCATTCAACAAAAATTACACCATTGCTTTTCTAGGTACAAAATAACAAAACATCTAATTTGGTTTTCACTGTATGTTTCTGCACTATGATCCAAATAGATCATTTTAAAATTGTTCATCAACTTAAGCTTAACTCATTAGCTTAAGCTCACAGTGCATTGTCAACACAAACAAGCTATTGTTCAAAAATATATGATTATGATGATAATTAATGATGTTCTGTGAATTTGAATTGCATCTATTCATACAAACACAAATTTTTGAGCATTTTCAATAGAAATCAACTAAATGATGAATATATTGTCTGTAACAGTTTTATCAACTAATAGCTATAATTTTTGACAAATGAGATACATGTAGATCATGACTATTGAGATCATTATTAATTTCCAATACCTAAATTATAACTCCATTAGGTAACCATTTTCTTCTTTGACATTAATTGTGCTAACCTGAACTATTCTTGACCATGAAATAAATCTCAGAAAGTAATCATTTGATTATCTTTTCACTGATAATTTTGTGACTGTGATCATATGCCTTAAATGGTTCACTGGTATGCCTTGTTTCATCTTGCAATGACACCATCCTTGAATGATAGGACATAGTTTGCAATAATAATGCCATAAAATATCATTTGCTATGTAAGAAAATGAGTTAGAAAGTTTTTATCTTATTATGTGTATGATGCATCAATGATGTATTCATCTTCTTGTAAATGAATCTGAGTATTTCAATCTCTCATAACTCACTTTTATTTGTAATTGTAGAGGTATTGAAGGTTGAAAACAGGATTTCATGCATAATTTTCTTTTGAAAAAAATCAATTGAAAAACTAAAATATAAGATCTTGAAGCCTAACAAAGACAAAAATCTCTCTTGATTTATGATTTTTCAAGAAGTTTCAGGTTTCTTGTTCAAACTATAACATGAATGCTCATGTATGTTTCCAAAGAATGATAAAATTGTATATATGAAGTAGGTTGTGTTATGACAAAATTTCTAAAGCCACAGTTGCCTGCTACATCAAAATTCCCATAGTCCAAAATAAAATGATCCACAAAAGGGTTAATATTATAACATCTTCTAGCAATGCATGTAGGAGTATTAATTTACAAGAGATTTGGGAGAAAGCTCGATGTATCTTTTGATGAAATAATTTATATGTGAAATTGGTAATAATGCATGTTCAAATGAAGGTTGCCCAGAAAATCAACAACAAAGAAAAAAATCAGTAAAATATATAAATTTTCCGATAGTTAATGCATTCATCAAGGATTTAGGAATGAAGATTTACCTAAATCCCAAATGTTGGCATTGTATATCACTGCCTTTCATGCTGATTATGGTGCTTATTTTGGGATGAGAGGAACTTTCATCCTTCAAAAAATGTTAGTTGTGTATTTGCGTAAGACTCTAACAAGGAAAATAGATAAGGACTAAGTGTTATTCTTCGTATCTCCTTGTACCTAAGTATCTAGGTACAATACTACCATATCTGTACCATACCATACCATACTCTAATCACACGAAAAGACTGACGGAAAGTCGGTTGAAACTGGTACAATTCGTACATACATACGATAAGTCGTTTCTATCAATCCTAATACACGTATGCACGTACGTATGTCCATTTTGAAAAAACCAACGTTGGAATCAGTAGAAATGTTGACGTATCTACAGCCTTAAGTTCAATAATTTTCTGATGGCTTATTTCCCCTGAAAGAGTTAATTTGGCGATAATAGAGAATATTAAAATTATGTACTATGGTATGTAAGTCTAGTTTAAGTAATTTAGTATTGTTGGATGGCATACTGCAAGTTGCAAGTAGCAAATTGCAAGTTACAAGTTGCATGAACAGCTACCATAGCACCAAATGCATGCACCAAGGACACATCTACTACTTCGTCACATAGGTGAAAGATTTGGTAAAATATATACTCAGATAGCAGAGGCCATCTTTGACTCAGCTGAACACCTAAATATACCAAAGCAGTAAACAGGCACTATACTAAAAACAATTGACACAAAAGGGAGCAGGTGCATTTATTGCTTTTTTATGTAAAATTCATTCAATTTTTTTATGAGATCGGATTCATTATTGCAGTGCTCCTTTATTCATTGGAAATTGATTGTTGGAAATCAAATAGTGTTGTCCAAGATGCAGATATGGGTGGTGAATGTAGTAAAAATGCACTAACATTTTTTTGAAAAAATCGTCAAAATTCTCATGCTATTAGGTTATGACCCACTAAACACCCCACAAGAACCAGAATATTGTTGCACAGATTTAACTAGAGAAATTCTAAGAAAATTTATCAAATTTATCAAAAAATAAGCAACTGAAATTTGACTCAGAAAAATGTTTAAAACTTAAAATAACTTTTCAATCAACCCCAAAATGATTTGTGCAAACTGACAGCTGTGGTGAGTAAGCAGATTTTGAGATTTTGTCATATATCATTACTAAGTGAAAAATGGAGACTTTCACCTGAATTTGCTTCAAAAATTGAAAGTGTCTAAATTAGACAATGTTCTGGACCTTGAAAACGTTCCCCTTGTGGGACAATCTTATTCATATATGTATGAAAAATGATTGGGAGCTTCAAAATATACATGTGGCATACATCTCTATGCTAAACCTGAAGTCAAAACAAGCTATTTTTGTTATCTTTTGAAGAATTTTGCAATATTGATGCCTACTTTTAGGGTAGCTGTGATATTTCATGACATAATTCAAACCATCATATTATATTTGAATAAGTCTAAATCAACCGTGGGCTTGTTCCCAAGGTCTAGAACCTTGTCTTATTTAACAAAAAAAAATCAATTTTTGAGAAAATTCAGGTGAAAGTCACCACAATTTTATTCATAAAATGAGATATGACAAAACCTCAAAATCTACTTAATCACCACAAGGGTTAATTGAAAACACATTACAAGTTTTAACCATAATTTTGATTCAAATTTTAGTTGCTATGGTCATTTTAATGAATTTGAGGGCTTTTGCTAGTGTTTCCCTAGTTAACCATGAGTGTAGATATACTATGGAATAGCAATCAATTGATTTTTTGTGCCTTGCAGGAGTTTTGCATGTGATTTGCATCTCTTTTCATTTTGAAATATTTCAAAATTGTACACAGGAATTAGTACTTTAGGTGATTATTCAAATCCTTGAATATGAATTTGAAATTGAAATTTGACAAGTAGAGATGAACACAGTGGTTTTCACAAGCAGTGACTTGAATGGATATTCCAAATTTGTATTTTTTATGTGTTTCTGCATATCCTGTACCAGCCAAACTTCAAAACAGAAGTAAATTACCTGCAAATCATCTGTACAGCACAAAAATTAAATGATTGCCATTCCATAGTAACATCATCAAAAATAAATTTCAGAAGATTCTGATTTTTGTGCAGTATTTTATGGGTCATAATCTATTGTACAAGAATTTTGAGGATTTTTCAGTATGGATTTTTTAGTGATTTTTTTACTACATTCACAGCAAACAGCAACTTTTGCTTTGTCAATTGAAAAAGATTCATTCTACTGGTTTGTGGTTTGATGACACAAAGTCAGTTATTTTTGCTTATGAGGACAGATCCACTTCATTTGAAAGTGAAAGTGATTGATGATTTGCTCACATAAAATGGTTTTGATTGACATGTAACTTTCAATATGGTTGGCAAAAAATTGTTCTACTCTCTCCTCTTTTTGATAGTGAATATCAATGACTAACAAAACTTGAAAAGTCAATTGTAAGTTTGAACTGTTTGAAAACTTTACACTTGATAGTTTACTAGTAAAGCTATGTTTTACTAGTCACCTAGCAAGTTACTGTTAAATTTTCAAAGTCATCCAAACTTGTTGCACTCTTTTATTGTTTCTGCCCCTTGTTTTTGACACCTAGTAATTCCTTTTTGCATCAACCTGACACCCCAGGGATGTGTCATATAGTATTTTTATAATTTACATGACAGCTCAAGGTAACACAGATGCCAAAAAATTCCAAAAAATCATATATTGTTCATAGGGCATCATCCAGAGGTGTCAGGTTGATGCAAAAAAGTAAATTCTAGATGCCAATGACCAGGGATAGAAAAGTCAAGTGAGTGCATGAAGCTGAGTGGACTTTGAATTTTTATTAGACATTTATGAACCAACATTCTTTTTACTAGTAATATTGTATTTTGCTAGTAAACTAACATGTGTAAATTTGTTTGAATTTTATGTTATCCTGATAAACTATTATTCATTACCCACACAATCTTTGATAATATGATGATTTAAACTTATCTTCTTTTCATTTTTTCCGAATCACACCAGTAGACTATCTACTGATCACAAAATGATCAACTTGAAGTTGAAAAGTTGGGCATAAGTAGCTTTTCTTAAAGTTAATGTCTATTTACATTACTTGAGGCTGCTTCATATACATGAGCAGTAAATTATAGCTGAATTTTACTAATAAGACTTTTTTAATAGAACCATTGTAATAATGTGATTGGGAGAATATATTGTTGTTACTTTCAACACTCCACACTGCAGCAATCCCAAATTCAGTGGTAGACTGATAAAATGCCTTGATATTTTAGTTTCTATTTTTACTGTACCATACATGCAATCCTTTAGTTACAAAAATCATATACAATAAGTAAGGGTAATCAATCTGTCTAAAATCAATTGCAAGCTTCCTGATGACAGATCAACAAAGACCATGCTTAAATAATATTGAAAGTTCAAATTATCTCATGTTACTATCTAAAAATCCATTATTGGTGGGTTAATTTTTAGCCCAGGCCCATATAAAATGCCATTTTTGTTGTTGAACATTTATCAATCATTCCTACTTCATGATGGGAGACGATGATGGAGCACTTTTCCGCAGATTTTTTTGGAGCCAGGATGGTTTGATCATAGTATACATTGAATTGAGTAAACATCATTTTTGTGTGACAGTATGGAACAAATATTGTTACTTAATAGCAAAAATCATGGCCATTAAGTAAATTCAAATGATTTGTCACTATTGTATTGGCAGACTTTAATGAAAAGGGAGGACAGAGATATGCACTTTTGTCACAGAATCAAGAAACAAATATTATTAATGTACCAATGAATTTAAATATGAATAATTACACAACAATAAATGAATCAAGGGGATCAAGGGGCAATGCTAACAAAAGCATCTTTGTGGCAAATTTCTCAGTAATGGCATGATATTATTTGCTTTGTAGCTGGTGGCCATGATCTGTATTTGAGAAAAAAACATAATAAAAATAAATATTTGCCACAAAATTCTAAGAAATACCACAAAAATTAGAATCAAAATTTGACTGTAAAGACAATGATCAAATATTGATGCATATTTTCTTCCATACATATCATTTAATCTCTGTTAATGTAAAAAAGTATAATTTACACTTATGGTAGTACCACTTTCATCACAAACTGAATGTATGAAAGTGCAAACAAATTTTTTCATTCCATGCTTTAATAAATCCAAATATACCATTTCTAATTGCATTTTGCCTCATTTCCAACATTGAATTGCAATGGTAAGTTTGAAAATGAAATAGTACCAGCCAAATGAATTAAAAATGAATTGAAACTAAGGTTGTGTAATTTCTGAAAAATTGGGAGTTTGAACAGGGCTGTCTGATATCAATATTGGTACTAATTTTGATTTTCTGTGAGCTTGGCTTTTTGCTATTCACTATCCCCAACCCTGAATAAATTTTCAATAAAGCAGTTACAATTGATGACCCAACTGAATTCTAAGTAATTTCAAATTGTTTGAGCTCTCCTGGTTGATAGATGGAAATTGTAGCAATTTAAAACACCATATCATTAAGCATTGTTATTCCCACTTTTGTGGCCTTCAATTGTGCCTTTTCCATTTTGCAGATGTTGTCTACCACACCTGTCCCAAGGTAAATATGTTTCATTTCATTTTGCTTTCAGATAATGTTGATGGCATGCAGCTACATATCTTTCAAGTGATGAAATATATTGATATGCTGTTAGTTGGGAGCAACATTTTTGTGGGTGTTTGATGTTGCTAAGATAGGTATCTTCAATTACATTAGAGAATGAATGAATATTCCCAACCTAGGCTAAGAAGTAGTTGCCTTAACCTTGAATGCTCCAAGTGCAGAGAGTGTTGCACTCTGCTCTGTCACATGGTGTGGAATGATGAAGTCACTAATCGTGGCATAGTGTGGGGCCTGTTTGGGGAGGCATATAAGGGGACTCCCACATTGTTGCCATATTCAGTGGGATCCATTATGGAACCAGCTAGGCCATGGTTGACACTGCCAATGTTGGAGGGGATGTCTAGTGGCATAAGCTGTGGTGTTTGCTCCATCTCCTTAATGTCTGTCTGTGTGGTTCTCCCATGATGGGTGAAAATGCAGCCAGGGATCCCTTGATCAGGGTTGTTGTCTGATTGTGGGCCATCTCGTGTACTGATCTATGTA